>CP139505.1:405136205-405435580 GCA_021014915.2 Artemisia tridentata subsp. tridentata | reverse complement strand
TGCATTCATCTTTGTATCATATGTTTTCTACAAAAAAACTTAGTTACTCATTCGTAAGCTCAAATCATCAAAGTTTTTAATTGAGGCGTTGAGCAAATTACAACATTGCCTTAAGATGCTTCGTACTTTTTCATGGTGTACTTTGTAAGTCTATTATTGACGCACAGGCGAGCAGAGGGACGACAGCCGCCGAAGCTGGTTAAAACCGTGCCCCTCTAAGGTCACAATTTAATGTGAACCAACCTTAAACCCACTTTATAGTTTGTCAATAATAGGTCCGCCGCTTCGACCACTTTTGTACAGTCGCATCAATCAACTAAAACTTATGATTTTCTTGCTTAAAACAATTTATGTAGTAAATTATTAATTGCTAGTCTCGCCTGGGAGCAAATTACCGTGCGAAGCGAACCACTGTCGGCACATAAGACTTGGCAATTAAATGGTTTACTACAAAGGTTTCATAGTTATTAGGTCCATTTATTTTTATTTGAAAAATTACCCTCTTTGTTGTTACAATCCATCATAATTAAACACACAAAGAACAAGTAATTTAAAAAATAAATAAACACATAATAACACATATATGATCATCAACGATATCATATAGCCACATGAAAACCTTTTCCAATAAATCCTAATATTAATTCTATGTGAAATTTTAAATGTATGTAATTAACAAAACTCCCATTGGTTTTCGAGCTCATTGTGCCCAATGGTCCACAGACGCCAAATAACTTGGCCGCGTAAGTTTTGGTTAATTAGATACCACATTGCACATAACTTATTAATTAATATATATTGAGGTCTTCCCCAATTTAAGATTTATTATACAAATCATGTAGCAATTTAAACAACAAATCATTCCATGACAAAATATGCAAGATTTTGTCATGGATCCCATATAGCACTTAAAATCATGTTGCACATATTTACAAGCCTATATAGTACGCAATCTAATTTAATTAACGACATCACATACGGTACTCATTAATTAATCCCTAAAAATTTCATGCAATCCTAGGGTTTCTACAAGTTTTCTACAAAAACTAAAACCCTAAATTTTAAATTATGGGTGTCGACCCAATTTATTACAAAATTAGGGTTTATAAAATAAAAAACCCTAGATCAATAAAGATTGCATGTATCTAATCATAGATTCAATTTTTAAGGTTTTATGTAATCAATTACATGTTAAAAACGCGGCTCATGATGCCACTGTTGGAATATGAGAATCATAATAATTCTATAAACACATAAACACAAAGATCACGCAGCGGAATGGATCTACATAACATATAATTAATTAACATAAAATTAAATAGGAAACGTACCTTATTGATTCCTAGCAAGAACAAGGAATCGGATCTACAAGAACAAGATAAACCCTAAATAGGGTTTAATGTGTGGATCGACTTTTTAGGGTCGAATAGGGCAAAGTAACCACAAGCTAAAGTAAGCTTGTACTCCGTTCTTGTACACACGTATTAGTAGCGTTTCAATGTGAAAAGCTAGGTTCATGTATCACAAATAAAACATCACAACACCTAGGGTTTGATGTTCTTGATAATACATGATCGAATCCCATAAAAGATACTCCACTGCACGTACGCACATGAAAGATAAAAGAGTGAATTAATATCCATGCATAACATGCATGAATACACGTATCACTAAATACATTCACATGCATGGTACAGTATATCTTTATTCCCTTTAATGAAACGTGTAAGTATCACAGTGGGTGGAAGTGGGAAGAGAACCGATTGACTTAATCGATCGGTTAGGGATATTGATTTCTGTCAATCGATTATATTGACTTAGAGGGGTTTATATACACTCCAAACTTGCTAACCAAGTTTGAGTTTAACACCTCCTCAAGTTCTAAAAATCGACATTCAACCCCCTTTACTTTCCTTGTTCGATCATATAAATATTTGTGATTTAATAATTAATCATAAATCATTATATTAATTATTAATACATTGAGACTCATACGTAATGTGTGCAATCCCGAAGTCTCGTGTTCGAAACCGGACATACAAATATTAATTTATATCCACAAACTCTAACACTCACCTCCCCAAATCTCGCTCCAGCGAGATTGGGTGTTGTTGTCGTTGTTTAACGTCTTGTTAAAATAAAGTTCATATATATTTATTTAAAACTCTCACATGTTCATCGTAACAAGAAACAATCCCCATTATATGGTGGCATTATCTACATAAGTTGGCATATTCGTCTTTTTAGTATATGACTTATGAAAGAGGTGATTTACCACAGTTATTTCATATATGACATTCCTTGTTTATATAAGTTTGCATAAGTGTTATTTCATGATTTCACATGTCAATCAAGATTTTCGAAAACAATCTTGCACAAATATACTCATCATTTATGCAAATAAAAGAAGTGAATTAGAGTAGCCATGCAAGATTCTATATCATAAGGCCAGAAATGGTGGAACCGAAAGGACTCGAAATCTAATCTAGACTGAAACTCTGTCGTTCGTTCTAGTTGTCCTCATAGCTCATCGCCGTTCATTTCATCCAAAATTACAACAGAATTATAAGAAGACAATTATAAGGAAAGAAAGAAACACACACTTGTGTCAACATTGACTGATGACTTTGTTGATTAGACGAAATCATTTTACATACTTTCCATTAATTTGGCCGGGATGTGTACTGACCAATTACATTGACCAAATTTAAAAGCTACTTTGACTTTTAAGTAGCCAAATTGATGGTCTGAAAGCCTTTGTCATGTCAAGGCTGCTTCAATTCTTATTTGTGTTCATTTGGGGTCCTAAACTCGAATCATGTATAAAATCCACTTGATATCCATAAAGTCAAGGCGTTAAGTCAAAATCGGCCTCCAACAGTGATTGAACTTGAGCAAGAGAGGATACCTTGTAATCTGGTTTATGTTCAACATTAGCATACTCAGGAGAATCATACCTACCTGTTTCATCAAGCAAACATGCAAATGCTCCTGCCCTTTTCCCACACGCCACCTTAAATCATAGGTTTAGAATCAGCAAAAGATATTAAAAAAAACAAAAAAAACAACAACAACAACATATTGAAACATAAGAAAGAAACTACACAGGTGGCAAGATAGATGCGTCATTGCCTCATTCCTACTACCCGGGCACTCTTTTACCTTATAAAATCATTTAACTCACAAAGAGGTACAGGTTGTAACCGGTTAAACAGGTTTGGGTTGAATTGGTCATTTTTAGTACAAAAGAACATGAAAATCTAGAACTAACGGCATCATAAAATTTTTATGAATTAAATCATTAATCATGATTACAAAAAGAATAGTCCTTTTAGCTATTTCTTATTTGACTCGTTTAAATTGAACACAGCCAGAATTGACCTGTTCGTATATGACATGAGATAATAGCAACAAGTTCAGAAAAAGAAGTTTTTAGAATGCAGAATACTCACGTCGTCCTTAAGGCTATCCCCAATCATCATCACTTCATTCGGTTCAACTCCCCATGTTGAACATATATGAAGCAGGGGACCAGGGTCAGGTTTATAGGGACGAAACTCTCTGCTTAATGCCGGAGAAAATGACATCTGTAACAATACACGGATCAAGAAAAACTTTATTTGATTATGAATTTAAATCAAGTAAAAAGGAACAGCAGAAGCATGATATCAATGACATGAAAGAAGAAAGGATAAATGTACCCCGAATCGTTCATGAAACAGATCAACAGCTAATTTGACATTGCGGGTAATAAGTCCCCTTCTGCGTAAACAAGAGTACATGTAAAATTAAGATCAGCTTCTATTTCATTTCAATGCCTATAAATAAAAGTAAGAACGGACTCTTAGATGGCTAGTTCAATAACAGGCGCAATCACTGCTATAAATCTGGTTTACTTCAGAAGATGATAGTATTACATTCATTAGCAAAGATTAGAGGTGGTAAATTTGGGTGGATCGGAGAGGGGGCAGGTTCCAAGAACTCTTTGGTACACCTTGAGTTGGTTCACTCAAAACAGGTTTTGTCCCAGTAACAAGTTAAATAGACAGCGAGTTAATTTTAAAGAATCATTGTGAGAAATATCTAACCTGATATTCCTCGAGTTAAGGAAACAACAAAGTTCTGCAGCACCTGCATTATGATTCAAATATAACGAAATAAGCTTTTACTACCAAAAGACGTTATTTTAATAAAGCTATGGTTACACCTTGCAACCCGTATACTTATTACTCTCGACAATGTTACAAATTGCAATTTTACATTTTTCATTTCATTTCCAGGAGTTCAGAATCCACAGTATTTCTTACAGTTAAAATCGGTTCCGTCAGCCCATACTAACAAGAAAGATAAAGCTCCTTTATTTAAACGGAGGAGCTATATCTTGACTTTAAGCATAAATCTAGTTAATCTCTAATTTTGATTGTGATACAGATATAACACTAACAACAACAACAAACCAATCCCGCCGGGGCAGCTCTAATTTTGGTTGTGATACAGATATAACACTAACATTATTCAGTAAGCCGTACCCCTCCATCCCATGAAAACTGAAACAACTTCCTATTCGGGTCATCAGAAAGATTCTAATGTTATCTCATCATTGACATATTAAATAGTTCCTAAGACATTTGATTAAAAGTCAAACACTTTTACACACATTGTCCATTCAAATGTAACACATCGGATTTATGAAGGCAATTGTCACCTAATTCAAAGTGCCTAGCCATACTTTAGCATCAATTTCAATCTAACGTTAAAAAACTAATCAAAACCCGAAAGTTGAAGAACTGGCAACATGTTTAAAGGACTTGGCCCTTAGGAATCCCAAACACATTGGTTTATGTGTCAAGCCTAAACTTAGAGTAAGCATGCGTTCTTGTTTGATCATAATTAGAAACTAATTCATTCCTACCATTTGTCCAATTAACATATAGAAATTTCAAGTGAAGATACTTTCTTGTGGTCCACGTGAAATTCTGATCCCAACCAACTAAATTAATAACTTAACTAAAGTGTAAATATCAGTCTATTTCTCCATACATAATCTCTATTATATCGAGTGATTACACGCTTATTACTTTAGTTTTTGTGTCCTAATGATTTGCCAATCTCAATACCCACTAAATAAACAAACGCTTTAAGTAGTACCTACTTGATTTCATTGTCCCAAACACCCTCGATCTATAATTTGACATTATATTTTTCTTTTTCCTAAGACACAAAGACACATGCACACATTATATCACATTGTGCGTATAAATTCTCCATACATAATCTCTATTATATCGAGTGATTACACGCTTATTACTTTAGTTTTTGTGTCCTAATGATTTGCCAATCTCAATACCCACTAAATAAACAAACGCTTTATGTAGTACCTACTTGATTTCATTGTCCCAAACACCCTCGATCTATAATTTGACATTATATTTTTCTTTTTCCTAAGACACAAAGACACATGCACACATTATATCACATTGTGCGTATAAATGCTAACTCCAATTCTCAAGTTTACTCAAACCTCACTCTAAATCTACCATATATCAACCTTTTCTCTCCGCCCAATATAAGTTTCTTCTCTCCTCTTTTGAACCACTACTGTCCACCACCGAAAATTGCCAAAAATAGTGGAAACCGCCAAAAACTTTGCATTGGGTACAATGCTAGTAATAATCAATATTCATCTATAAAATTTGTATACCATTAGTCATATACAAAACCCTGATGCATATTGTGATTGTAGTGGGTATATAAAGTGTTAGGGTGTGTTTGGATTAGCTTATTTTATTTGCCTTATGAGCTTATTTTGAATTTGGAAAAAGCCAATAAACTCATTTTTCGGCTTGTGATCTTATGGCTTACTTACGTCCATAAACTCAATTTACTGATGAGCTTTTCCAAATTCAAATAAGCCCATCTAATCCAAACACCCCCTAAAGGGGTGTGTTTATGTTAGGACATTTAACGGGCTTATTAGCTTATGTAAAAGTTGTAAAGCTCTTAAGCCCACTTTTCTCGGCTAAAGAGCTTATCAAGTTGAGCATATGACTTATTAAAGGTCATAAGCTCAACTTAACAAGCTTAAAGGGGCTTAAGAGCTTTACCAATTTTATTTTTTATTTTATTTTATTTTTTTTTTATTATTATTATTATTATTTTTTTTTTAACCCGGGTTTCCGGCTTGACATTGAGCCGACTAATCCCAGAGCGACTACCCTTTTGGATAGCCCGGAGTCGGGGCAGGTGAACCTCTGTGGCCACTTTTACTTAAGCTAATAAGCCCATTTAATAAGCTAACACAACCACTACTCTCAAACATAAATCCTAAGTTCCTAACAAAGCCAAGTGGGCAAGTGGCATGCATTACCAGGCATAATCTGCAACTTATCCATCCCTTCCTGCTCATAATCAGCAATAGTTTCATAAGCTTTCAACTGCTTATCAGGAGCCCACTTCTCAACAAGGTGCAAGATATCAATACCAGAAGGTGAGCTTTTTTTTATTCTAACATACTCATCTTCACCTAGTACAGATTTATACATGGCTTGGAAATCTATGACTGGGACAGTTAAGGTTCCATCCATGTCAAATACTATTCCTTTGAGTTTGGATTTGGTTGTTGTTGTTTTAAGGTTGACAGAAGACATGTTCTTTGTTGGTGTTTTTTTTAAGGAAGGGGATAGGGATCTGAGGAGGGGTTGGAGAGGTGGGTAGTGTGGCATGTGGGGAATGCGGGTTTGGGTTTTTAGTGGGGGTAGTGGTAGTTTGAGTGGTGGCATTGTGGATAAGTGGAGTAGTGGTGTTTATTGGTCAAAGACTTATGGAATCTTGGACTAGCTTAGTTTTTAGGCTAGTACAGTGGGTGGAAAATTATCGGTCGATTATATAGGGCGATCGATTTGAAGATCGGTCGAGCCCATTGTGTAAGCATGGTCAAATATCGGTCATCAACCGAAAAAAAAAAAAAAAAAAAAAAAAAAAAAAAAAAAAAACTATCGGTCTCAATTTCGACTGATAGTATACACCTTCTAAATTTCAAAAATCTTACCGTTTCATTAAAAAAAAAAAAAAAAAAAAAAAAAAAAAAAAAAACCTTTACCACTTTACAACCTTATATATACCAACCTCAAACACACTTCTAACACACACAATTTCAAACAACATTTCTATAAATACCTTCAAACACATTCTTTTAATTATGTCTTACGAGCTATTTTTTGGTTCTTCGTCTTTCGACGATGATGAAGTTGTAGTGATTTCATATTGATTAAACCATCAATACCACGAGTACGCAGCGGATAGATCTATATTTAATGTTATGAATTAAAACACATAAAAATACTAACCTCGAATCTATTGAAAAATAGATAAACACCAAATCTTGAATCTTGAATCTTGAATCAACAAGGATCGAAACACTAATAACCAAAGTAGGTTATCTCTATCGTTGCATACATACACGTCACAAGAATATGCGTATGCTAGTACACGTCACGAATGATAAAACGAAACGAGTTTGGCTTGCGTCAAACGAATTAACCAATACAACCTTTTTGTTTTCTTTTACTGTCGTATGAAACAAATTAGAAAAGTGAAAGTAAAGTCAAACTTTGCCTTTAGCTTTTATTAAATCGGATGTCTGGAAAGAATAACAATTCCTTTAGGTATTAGTAATGTGTGTCGTGAGTTTATGGCTTGCAAGGGATGTTTATATAGCCTCAAACTTGTCCTCCAAGTTTGAGTCTAACACCACTTAAGTTTCTAAAACCGACACTTACCTCCCCTCCTAGAATATTCCATCTTTGCATTTAAGTCCTTAAGTTAATTAATATGAAAACTAGATATTAATTACTTTAACTTAAACTCCAAGCAAATAATTCTTTTCCCTCTTTGGCCCTTTAACCATTATGTGACATAATATAATTAATATATAACATTTAATATATTACTTATATTAATAAATACATATTCTTCGGTGTATACGTGTATGCCCCAATAGGCTCACGTATTCCCGGCCGTACAAATTATCGACTATGATTAAGAGCATAACCAACAGCTCCCACTTGCGATATGTCATAACCAGATAATTTATACTAACAATGTTAAGCATCTAGCAACACCATATTGCTCCCAGAAATACCTGAGTGTGGTTCCGAAAAGCAGCTAGTTAAATGGTTTACAATTTTAAATCATCCTTTTGTTTCAGATACTTGTTGAACTATGGATATGGATCAAAGTCATTCCATATTGTTCAACTATTCTGTTTCTCGTTTTAGAAATTAATCAAGATTACCAAACGTAAAACAAGCATCATCTTGATTTACACTTTGGGCACGGCCATGCAAACATCTGATTAATTCAGCGAGGGGCCCAGTAGCATCATGCTCCAGAAGACAAGTGGAGGAACAAATTCTATTTTGACTACACGTGTCATTCATGTGCTTCAACCAACTTCTGAGAATAGCCTTTATAACCACCTTGTTCAGGATAGCGTTTAACTATAGTCAAGAAGAAAGATCCACACATGCAAGACCTGCTTGCATCTCAAGTCAGAGGACAAATAAAATAACCATTTGCGAGATATCACTTAATGACGCCGATCCATAAAGTGATGACTCGTGGGTTTGGGGAAATCCAATATCCAAAGCACGTGGATAACATGTGAGTTTGGCGGACACATCCTTAGTATTCAAAGAATATAATCAATCTCTCACATTTGCCTTAATTCAACAATACTCTCATATTATTGATCGACAATGGACAATTTAAAGTAATAAATTACTTATGGATTAAACATGCAAATATATGACACAATTAATATATGAATGAATAACTCAAGTAACACGTATATTAATCATCAAAATAATAAATGTTTTACATATCCCATTATCCAAATACAAAAATTAAAACAGATTTACATGAGACAACTAATTGAACGAAGTCCAATACCACTAGCATGCTCAACATGCTTGTTCAAAGGCAACACCTTAGTAAACGGATCAGCTAAGTTGTCATCTGTGTGAACTTTGTTAAGTACTACTTCATTATCTGCGATAACCTCACGGAGATAGTGAACCTTCCTTTTAAAATGCTTGGCGCCTTTCTGAGCTCCAGGCTCGTTGGCGATAGTTAATGCTCCAGTGTTGTCACATAGCATTTCCATAGGTTCTTTATTGGTGGGGACTACTCCAAGCTCATCAATAAACTTCCTTATCCAAATAGCTTCCATTGCAGCTTCTGAAGCAGCAGTGTATTCAGCTTCTGTAGAAGACATCGCTGTAATGCTTTGCTTGGCACTCTTCCAGACTACTGCGCCTCCGTTTAGAACGAAAACGTATCCGGTTTGCGACTTGGTATCATCCTTGTCGGTCTGCCACCCAGCATCAGTATAACAGGTAACTCTGAGCTCTCTGTTTGGGTCTCCACCGTAAACAAGAAACATATCTTTAGTATATCTGAGATACTTCAGTATGTTCTTCACAGCAGACCAGTGATTCTCACCTGGATCTACTTGAAATCGACTTGTTAAGTTCTGAGCGAACGCAACATCAGGTCTAGTGCACCTCACCGCATACATGATGGATCCTACAGCCGAGGCATAAGGAATCCTCTTCATGCGTTCCACCTCAAGTTTTACTTGCATTGGGGTAGTTCCACGCTTGGAATTCGCCATATTAAATCTTTTCAAGATTTTCTCAATGTATGCACTTTGACAAAGTCCAATCAACCGCTTAGATCTATCTCTGTAGATCTTGATTCCTAGGATATATGCAGCTTCACCTAAATCCTTCATAGAAAAACAATTTCCAAGATAGGCTTTAATAGCTTGTAACATTGGAATGTTGTTTCCCATGATCAATATGTCATCAACATATAAGATTAGGAATGCTACATTACTCCCACTAGCCTTACGATATACACATGGCTCATCAAGGTTTTGAGTGAAACCATACTTCTTGATTTCCTCATCAAACCTTTTATTCCATTGCCTAGATGCTTGCTTTAGTCCATAAATGGATCGTTG
Source organism: Artemisia tridentata subsp. tridentata (assembly GCA_021014915.2). Lineage (NCBI taxonomy): Eukaryota > Viridiplantae > Streptophyta > Magnoliopsida > Asterales > Asteraceae > Artemisia > Artemisia tridentata. The sequence goes on along the minus strand of CP139505.1, from coordinate 405,425,556 downwards.
TAGCCTGCATACACGGTTAGGATATTGTGGATTGACAAATCCTTCAGGTTGGTCCATGTAAACCTCTTCAGTTAATTGACCATTCAAGAAGGCAGTTTTGACATCCATCTGCCAAATTTCATAGTCATAGTACGCTGCTATGGCTAAAAGAATCCTAATAGCTTTTATGTCTGCGACAGGCGAGAAGGTTTCCTCATAATCTACACCATAGGTTTGAGTATAGCCTTTTGCCACAAGACGAGCTTTATAGGTGTGTACTTTTCCATCCATGTCAGTCTTCTTCTTGAAGAGCCACTTGCTACCAACGGTTTTAGCGTTAGGAGGGAGGTCAACTTCAATCCAGACTTTATTGTCTTTCATGGATTTCATTTCCTCGTTCATAGCATTAAGCCATTTTTCAGATTCAGAATCTGCTAATGCAGCTTTATAGTTAGCGGGCTCATTGAGATCCCCTAACTCATGCTCCTCTGAATCGATGTACAAACACATACGTTCAAGTGCACGTATTGTCCTTGAGGACCTACGAACAGGAATAACTTCACTTTCTGGTTCAACACTTTCATGTTCAACCATCTCAGGAAGTTGGCTAGTATTTTCAGAAGGGTGAGTATCTTCTTGAATTTCATCAAGTTCTACGATCCTCCCACTTGCTTCTTGTGAGATGAGACGATTCTCAAAAAAGTCATCAAACCGAGCAACAAATACTTTGTGCTCATGTGGGTAGTAGAAGTAGTAACCCATTGTTTTCTTTGGGTATCCTACAAAGATACACTTAATAGATCTTGGCTCAAGTTTGTCATGCGTATCACGTTTCACGAATGCCTCACAACCCCAGACCTTTAAGTAAGACATATTAGGGACCTTCCCATGTCATAGTTCATATGGTGTCTTTTCAACCTTCTTTGATGGAACCATATTGAGAATGCGTGCAGCAGACTCAAGAGCATAATCCCAAAAGGACATTGGTAGAGTTGTTTGATTCATCATAGATCTTACCATGTCAAGCAGGGTTCGATTTCTTCTCTCAGATACACCATTATGTTGTGGTGTACGTGGTGAAGAGAGTTGTGAGACAATCCCACACTTCTTAAGATGATCTATAAACACTTGACTCATATATTCGCCTCCACGGTCAGACCGTAAAGCCTTTATGGTCTTACCAAGTTGATTCTCAACTTTACTTTGAAATATTTTGAAAGTTTCAAAGACTTCATGTTTATGTTTAAGCAGGTAAACATAACCATATCGACTAAAGTCGTCAGTGAAAGTTAAGAAATAGTTGTATCCTTGTTTTGACACAGTTCTAAAAGGGCCACATACATCAGAATGTATGAGTCCAAGCAGATCTGTAGCTTTCTCCGTTTTATGCGGAAAAGGCTTTCTTGCCATCTTCCCAGACACACAAGATTCACACTTATCAAAAGACTCAAGGTCAGTTGATTTAAGAAGCCCATCACGTTGCAGCTTCTCAATGCGTTTCTTGTTAATGTGCCCAAGTCGGCAATGCCACAAGAATGTAGAGTCCAAGTTACGCTTGGCTCTTTTACTATTAACATAATACATAGAACAATCATTTGAAACAGAATCATGCATATCAATTTCAAAAATACCATTCCTAGAAACAGCATTAAAATAAAACACGTTATTCATTGAAACTGAAATACCAATATCTGTAAAACAATGAGAAAAACCCTTGTCTTTCAAAAGTGAAACTGAAACAATACCCCTAGTAATACTAGGAGCATAATGACAATTGTCCAACACAATAATTAAACCACTAGGAAGGTATAAATCAAAACTTCCGATAGCTTCAACGGCTGCACGGTTTCCATTTCACACGTACAGGCTTAAAGCTCCTGGCTTCAGTCTCTTACTTCCCTTGAGACCCTGAGTAGTATTACAGATGTGAGTACCACAACCAGTGTCATATACCCAAGATTTATGAGGAAAAGTATAAAGTTCTATGATGAAGATACCTGATGTGCTAGCATTGCCAGCCGCATTGCACTTCTTCTGCATCAACTCGGCTAAATAGGCAGGACAGTTCCTCCTCCAGTGTCCAGTCTGATGACAATGATGACACTCAGTGTCCTTAGCAGGATGCTCCTTTTTAGGTGGAGGGGGAATCTTGGCCTTGGGGGCATAAGCAAGCTTAGCCTTGCCTTTACCATGATTCTTACCCTTAGCACCATTCAGCGGCTTCTTGTTCTTATTCTTCTGGATCCTTCCTTCTCTTATAGCAAGTAAAGCAGGGGTAGCATCTTTCTTAGGAAGCCCTTGTTCGTGCAGCTTAAGCATTGCATGCACTTCATTCACTGTCTTCCCCATGCATTGCATATTATAATTCTGTCTGAATCCAGCAAAGTCCTTGTTCAGAGAGGTAAGAATCAAGCTCACTGCAAGGCCAGATGACATGGGGTGACCAAGGCGTTCCAGTCTGTCCATATAGCCCTTCATTTTCAGAACGTAGGTGCTAACAGATTGACCCTCCTCATGCTTACATGTATGAAAGGCCTGTACAGTCTCAAGGAGTTCATGTTCTGCTTGCTGAGCAAACATGGTCTTTAATTCCTTAAGCATGTTATATGCATCAAAGTGCTCCAGATTCTTTTGAAGTTCTGGAGTCATGCTTATGAGCATAAGACAGCCTATGTCCTTGGATGCTTTAACCCATTGGGCGTGAGCAGAAAGGACATCAACAGGAACCTGCTGATCAGGAGTTTGAGGAACAGGAGTGGCAGGTATGGGATGCTCCACATAGGTTAACTTATCCTCGGTTGTGAGGACGATCCTCAAATTCCGATACCAGTCGAGGAAGTTGGATCCAGTAAGTTTTTCCTTTTCGAGGAAAGACCTGAAGATCGAATTGTTGACGGATTGATTAGCTGCCATCTACAATAAAACAAAGTTCAAAATTTTAGTATTTTCGATAATTAATTCTTTTACAAATTAACTACCCATGTAATTATTGAATAGCATAAGAGGTTCTTCATGACCTGGTTCTATAGACACAATCTCACTGGGAAGAGACAACTCCTTCAATAGAGCATACCCGACACTCTTATCGAAGATATATTCATTAAGATCCGTAATGAATATAAATAAAATAATTAATTTACTAAAAGACTAAGACCCTCTTGAACTCCCACTCATCACGGTAGTGCTTACTACTCTGGTAAGTCTTGTGGGTACAAGAGGTAGGCGGCGTGCGACAATTGCATTACAAGTGCAACTCTTAGATTTATGAGACTTATGGCACTAGAGTACAAGCTACTAGTGTCATGCATGTTTTGTCTCATCCTATGCCTCGGGCTCAAGGATCTCACCGCTTGACTCGATTAAGTTGTCCAATTAGAGAACATGTGTAAATAACTCTAGGTCTAACGCTAGAGAATAAACACCTTGGGTTGCAATTCACTCACGTCCCACGAAGAGCAAAAGGCAAGTGCAAGTGTTCTCAACTTTGGATGGCATAAACTTAAATTTCAAATAGGGTATCACATAATTTTTGACAAAAGCATGTATCAAAAATTGTGTACAAAGAGGCATGCATACATCTTTGTAACACAAGTTTGCAAAAAACAATTTTTCAACTTATTAGGTGTACTTTTATCACGGGCAAAGAATGGTCAAAAACCCTATATTGTACTCTGCATGAGTCAAAAGACCCAAGTTCTTCCAATAATTCCCTCATATGCCGAAGCATGTAGTGGGGCGGGAAAAGACCACACAAAACCCTAGATCTTGATTTGATCAAAGATCATTAATAAAAGCACAAAACTTTAGGTATCTTATAGTTAAAGTTTATTAAATCACACGATATCCAGCAAGCTATATCCTGGTAGCTTCGAGTAATGATCCACACCCTCAATAGCTTGATGGAACCCGCGATTTAATTAAATCATATTTCAATAGTTTATAGTCCGTTTAAGTGTAAAAAAAAGTTTCACACATAACACATAACTGGTCACAAGGAATTAAGTGTGTATATTAACAGACAATAATTAAATCTCACGATATCCAGCAAGCTATATCCTGGTAGCTTCGAGTAATGATCCACACCCTCAATAGCTTGATGGAACCCACGATTTAATTAAAAGCAAGTTTCGATATAAGTAATTAGTCTGTTTTTATTTCCAAAATCAACAGCATATATGTAAAACAAGTCACAAGGAATAAAACATATAAGCAATTAAAACAGACAGAAGAGGGGTAGAAGGAGAAGACAGACTCTAATGGAAAGCAGTAAAACAAGTAATGCTCCAAAACTCAAGAATGAGTCTTCCCCAATTGGAGAATCTAAGGCTCCCACAAGTTTTCGAGCTAGGTACCTTGTGGACCACAGACGTCATTACTAATGACCGCGTAAGCCTTAAGATTGGAAAAGAAAAAGAAGTACATGTTACAATAACATTTTTAATTTTCCTAACCCCTTTTAAGTCTTATTAACCATTAATAATTAAACAAGATCAAGATTTAATTAAATGACAATAATGCATGTTATTGTCATAACAATTAATATATGTGTTTAATTAGCGTAGCAAGCGACTCTATGTGTAACCCATAACACCAAACGAGATGGCTCGTGATGCCACTGTAGGGATTTCATATTGATTAAACCATCAATACCACGAGTACGCAGCGGATGGATCTATATTTAATGTTATGAATTAAAACACATAATTAAAACACATAATAAATACTAACCTCGAATCTATTGAAAAATAGATAAACACCAAGTCTTGAATCTTGAATCTTGAATCAACAAGGATCAAAACACTAATAACCAAAGTAGGTTATCTCTATTGTTGCATACATACACGTCACAAGAATATGTGTATGCTAGTACATGTCACGAATGATTAAACAAAACAAGTTTGGCTTGCGTCAAACTAATTAACCAATACAACCTTTTTGTTTTCTTCTACTGCCGTATGAAACCAATTAAAAAAGTGAAAATAAAGTCAAACTTTGCCTTTAGATTTTATTAAATTGGATGTCAGGAAAGAATAATAATTCCTTTATGTATTAGTAATGTGTGTCGTGAGTTTATGGCTTGCAAGGGATGTTTATATAGCCTCAAACTTGTCCTCCAAGTTTGAGTCTAACACCACTTAAGTTTCTAAAACCGACACTTACCTCCCCTTCTAGAATATTTCATCTTTGCGTTTAAGTCCTTAAGTTAATTAATATGAAAACTAGATATTAATTACTTTAACTTAAACTCCAAGCAAATAATTCTTTTCCCTCTTTGGCCCTTTAATCATTATGTCACATAATATAATTAATATATAACGTTTAATATATTACTTATATTAATAAATACATATTCTTCGGTGTATACGTGTATGCCCCAATAGGCTCACGTATTCCCGGCCGTACAAATTATCGACTATGATTAAGAGCATAACCAACAGAAGTTATGAGTGAGTTTACGGAGTTTGCTTGGAACACTTACCAAGCATCACAGCCAAAAGTTCCACGAAGGTACATACGTAGGGATCATTCGGGTGCTCATAATTGTTTAGTGGCGGCATACTTCTCCGAAAACCCGCAGTTCGACGAAAGAACATTCTCTCGGCGATTCCGAATGAGCCGAGAACTTTTCACACAAATTGTTCGAGAGGTAACCGATTATTCTCCTTATTTTCAACAAACTCCTGATTGTAGGGGCATGCCTGGTATTAGCCCATTGGTCAAGTGTACTGCGGCCATTCGTCAATTGGGATACGCGGTTGTTCCTGATTCTCTTGACGAGAATCTAGCAGTGGCTGCAACAACATCCCGTGAATGTCTCCATAAGTTTTGCAATGTTATCATGGAGTTATATGGTGCTGAGTATTTGCAAAAGCCCACGTATACTAACCTTGAAAGATTATATGCTCATTACGAGCATAAGCATGGGTTTCCAAGGATGATGAGAAGCATTGATTGTACAAGTTGGGAGTGAGAGAATTGCCCAAATGGTTTGAGAGGTCAATATGCTAGGGGTGATCATAGGCCACATCCATTCATTTTATTGGAAGCGGTCGCCTCCCATGATTTATGGATTTGGCATGCGTTCTTTGGTATCTCCGGTATGAATAACGATGTAAACGTTTTACATCGTTCCCCTGTTTTCAATGATATCAAATCTGGGAGAGCACCAGACCTTGAATTCGAGCCTAACGATATACAATATAAAAGGGGATATTATGTTAGTGACGGGATATATCCACAATGGTCCGTTCTTATTAGGTCCATTTCAAATCCTCCCACGGGTGATGCAAAAATAATATTGTACAAGAGGAAGCACGAAGCTGCAAGGAAAGATGTGGAACGGGCTTTTGGTGTGTTGAAGAAGAAGTGGAAAATGCTTAAAGTTCTGGCTCGAGGGCTGTATAAAAAGGATCTCCAAGATATTATATATACATGTATCATATTACATAATATGATCATTCGACACAAGCAGCAGGCGATATGTCCTACATGGTTCGAAGATGAGGGCCATCGTGATCACGATCCCTTAAGAACGCATGAAGAATCGTTAGTAGTTACTCAGGAGCTCCAGGACTCATCAACTCATCTATACTTAAAATCTGATTTGATCGAACGCATTTGGAGAAATCGTAGAAATCAAGTCAATCAAGAGAATGAAGACGAAGACGGTAGTGATGATGACGATGAAGAATTTTTGCAATGTTTTTAATGTTATTTGAATAATTTACGTAATGTTTTTAATGTTTAACTGAATAATATATGTAATGTTTTTATTTTAATGAATTTTAAGTTTTTTGTTTAAATTGTTTGAAACTAAAAAAAAAAAAAAAAAAAAAAAAAAAAGTCGGTCACCACTGTGGCACCTTGGTCATGTCTGGTTATCGGAGAGAAAAAGCTGACTTGGCAGCTGGTGATCCAGGTCACCACTGTGACTAGCCTTATATATCACAATTAGGGGTGTTTTAGGTCGGGTTAATCGGGTTCGGATCAATTTAGGTCGGGTCAACTCGAATTCAGGTCAACTCAAATATGAGTGAAATGGTCTAAAATTTTGTATTTGTTCTAGTTTAGATAAATAAAATATTATAATATATTTTAAAACAATAAAAAACCTTATTTGGGTGAAACGGCGAACCCGAGTTAGACAAAAATATTTAACCCGATACCCGATCTTATTTAGCATTCGGGTTATTCGGGTTGACCCGAATAAGATTATTGCCCCCCTAGTCTGTCTAGTTTGGGTTTGGGTCGGGCTCTGTTCGGGTAAGTCTTTTTAACACCCTAATCACAAGTAGGAGTTTCACTATCCTAAAAAGTCTGGAAAGTATTCTAGCACGTGTCCTTCCCACTTTCGCATACTCGTTTTCTTTCTCTTTCACAGATAACATCACACTTTCATTATTTTTTCCCTCAATTTGAGTTTTAAATCATTCAAAAACACAAAATAGGTTGGAGAGGTGAGTGTGGCATATGGTTAGTGTGCGTTTGGGTTTTCAGTGGGGATAGTTTGAGTGGTGGCATTGTGGATAAGTGAAGTGAAGAAGTGATGTTTAAGGTTAAACAAAAATAATCAATTTTATAAACATATTTTTTCAAATATTTATTTTTTATTCAAAAAGCTAAATTGCCCATAAAATTAGCAAGGTATTGCTATTTTTTTTTTAATCGCAAGACCTTGCTAATCTAAAAAAAAATCGTAAGACCTTACTAGTTTTTAGAATACTAACAAGGTTCATCTTGCTAATTGTTTTTAAAAAATGGCAAGACCTTGCTATTTTTTTAGAAAAACTAGCAAGATTGTGCTAATTTCATAACTAGTTTGTTTTTTTTTGGATAAAAATTAAGTATTCGGTTAAATTTGTTTGTAAATTTGATTATTTTGACATCTTCATTTTTTTTCTTTTTTTTTCTTTTTTTTTTTATAGTTAGTTTTACAAACAATATCTCACATTTTAATGCTGATAGACACAAATCTTTTGTCAAGTATATATAATTGGGACACAAATCTTTTTTTAATTATGAAGTGGCTCAGGCTAATACATTCTCTATATATACTTGGGTCACCTAGGTGGTACTACACATCTCGCTAAATCTATGTATCTCTTACGAAAAAAAGTTATACGCAGCTGTATAAACTTAATTATCTCGATTACACGTATACTTTTTTGGAAGAACAAGTTGAAAAAGAAAAAGAAAAAAAGTTTAGCTCAGAATTGCCTTTATTTCATCCATTTTTAGGGGATGTGGTGCAATGGACCCAACCATTGCTGAGGCTTATCATCACAGCTAAACTGCACCAGCCGGGAATCGAACCCGGGTCTGTACCGTGGCAGGGTACTATTCTACCACTAGACCACTGGTGCCTTGTTGTTAACTCTTTGGATTTTATATTTATTATACTACCTCCTACGAAAGTGTCATATTCATCTGAATTTTCTAACACTCGTCGTATTAAACTATTAATCAAGTTCTCCTTGATGATATAAGTATATCCTTGGTTTTTCTAGTTTTGTAAAAAAAAAAAAAAAGGTACTTAAAGGTGTACATTTTATAGATGAAAAGGAAAAAGAAGACAAGGTTGAGTAAAAGGAGGAGAAAGACCCGACGAGTTGGAAGAGTTGTTTTTAATATGATATTTGTTTATCGGAGACAAAGAGAATCCGAGGCACAGAGGTGAAACAGAGTTATAACATAAGTTAGGTTAGGTCGATTTCTTTAACCTGTGTATAGTAGCCAACATGTAAAGAACGTCGTTTAACCTTAATGTCATTAAATCCAATTTTGTTCAGGGTAAATGCAAGGTAACTGCATTTCTGGCTATAAGCCTACAGACTTAATGATATACTTAAACGTGACACTATGGGCTGGTTGCGAGTTTGGTAACGGGTCAAAAAAGAGTTAAATTGACCTGTTTGACCAAGTGAACCCATTTCCGTTTTAGCCATAAGCATCAATGTATTGTCACCCATTTAATAACGCGTATATACAAAAATAAGTACTGAGGATTCATGTTATGAAACTATCTTTTAATAACTCGGATGCGGAAGATAAGTTGTAACACATCAGGTTAACAAAGACTTAAAATATAATCCAAATTGACCTATTCACAAGTGATTTGGTTAAAATTGTCCCCTTTAACATATCCAGACCAGGGTCTTGTCATAACTAGAATTAGTCCATTCAAGATTTCATAGATCTTGTTGGATGCAGGATGTGCTTTATCAGCAACGACGAAGCTGTGAGTTTTGCTGTTAATCGTAATCCAACTGCAGCCAGGCAACTTTTTCAAGCTTCTTTCATTCATCTTTCTTCGCACATTTGCCACATAACCCAGTTTTTGGAACTTGCATAAAGATTGGAAAGAGAGACATAGTTAGATGGATTTTCAGGTTCAACCTCAATAAGCGTTTTGTAAGCCATAACTCTCAACTCATGGTCTGCATGAACCATACAAGCACTCACAAAAGCTCCCCATACGCTCGCCCCAGGTTCTAAATGCATCATCTTTATAAAAGTCCAAGCTTCATCAAGTTGACCCGATCGTCCCAACAAGTCAACCATACAAGAACACATCTCCATCGTCGGTTCAATCCCAAAACACTTATCGCGTTATCATAAACATCAAGACCCTTTTCAACCAAACCTGATCTGCTACACGCAGAAAGAACACTGACGACGCCTATTGCATCCGGTTTAATTCCACTTGTAAGCATCTTATCATACAAATCAACTGCTTCTTGACCTTTCCCATGTAACCCATACCCCGATATTATAGAACTCCTCGAGATTGCATCTTTTGAGAAACACCCGTGATCAAAAACGTTTACTGCATAGCTTAAAAAAAAAAAAAAAAAAAAAGCTCAGAATTGCCTTTATTTCATCCAAATTAAGGGATGTATTGCAATGGACCAAACCATCGCTGAGGCTTATCATCACAGCTAAATTGCACCAGCCGGGAATCGAACCCGGGTCTGTACCGTGGCAGGGTACTATTCTACCACTAGACCACTGGTGCCTTGTTGTTAAAATACTGGCTTCTCACTATTTATACTTGCTGCAATGCCAATATGCCGAATAAACCAAATTTCTTTCTAGATAGTAGCAATATATTTAAGCAAACAAGACATTCCAAAAAAAAAAAAAAAATCATAGATGTTCATGAACCAAATATGTTGTAAATAATTGAATTACACTCACCTTTCAGTCAAAGACGATATAAGATTGAATACCTTGGCACTTGACATTGATTTTATGAACATTTAAAAAACATTATTTCACTTGGGCATTCATCAAACACCTATTATGCAAATATTACAAACAAAGTGATTGAACAAACCTCAGCTTTTCCATAAAAGAAACTTAAGCATGATAAGAAAACTTCATAGTATCAAAGAAAGTAAGAATTCATATAAAGGAGTCATGGGTTAGCAAGTGTTATTGTTTTGCACAAGAATGGTAACGAGCACTCTTATCCTCCTCTTGATACAACTAGTCACGCCCCAAGTGTATTTTGAAGTTGTGTCAAGGATTTTCCGGAAATGTTAAATGTTAAGTGTCAAACTTGTGGATAATGTACAGGAAGGGAGTGTTTGGAACAAGCTTGAAAATACCCACTTTTGGTTGTAATGGATTAAACGAATCTATGATATATGAAACTAAAATGTAACACTTGTTTTATGTTTAATATGAAGTATATTTTGTATATGTTCAGTTTCATGTTTCGGAAACGGGTCAAAGTGCAGGTTTTGAAAAATGTTGGTTTGGGTTATAGTACTCTTTATGGCTTATAGGACTTCTGAAGTTAAAAAAAGTTGGGCGTTTCACTTGTTCACTTATTTAAATCTAAACCACCGTACCTCTCAGGAGGTTAAAAGTTCAAACCTCACTAGATACATATTTAGGGTAGCCGGAGAACGGTGAGAAATGGTCAAGGAGATATCCTGATTAGGTCGCGTACATCTGAGTAAAAAAAAAAAAAACTATCTCTCCTCGGGCAACCTAGATAGGAAAAACCTTCCACGTTTGCTCATTGACTTGTTTAAATTTAAAGAAGTTAGCAACCTTGTCTTTTTAGCTAACAAGTTTATCAGATTGGGTTTTAAAGCTAACTGAGATATATGAGCTTCCATCTAAAGAAAAACATGCTTAAACCTTGTAAAGTTTTACTAAACACATAAGTCAGAAAAAGAAGTTAGTTTAAACGCCTTGTTCATAAACTTATTCAATCGTTTGTCAACTTCTTTTTGAATTCGTAGATGCTTGGTTTCATATACTTGATGGATGACTTAATCTTTTCCATGGAGTGACTTACGGTAACACGTTAAAAACACTTTCTTCTCTTCTTTAATCATCTCTGTATGACTGAAGTTATACTTGGATGGTTGAGGTGGTACATTCCTGATCAAATGTACATATCTTGTATGAAAGTAAGTATTTAAAGAAAATCAAACCTCAGAACTGAGGTTATACGTACAATTAATAATCGTGACCGCACAGATATCTATTGGAAGAACAAGTTGAGAAAAAAAAAAGTGAAGCTCAGAATTGCCTTTGTTTCATCCAAATTAAGGGATGTAGTGCAATGGACCCAACCAATGCGAAGGCTTATCATCACAGCTAATTTGCACCAGCCGGGAATCGAACCCGGGTCTGTACCGTGGCAGGGTACTATTCTACCACTAGACCACTGGTGCCTTGTTGTTAACTCACTGTATTTTATAATTGTTATACTAGTCTTACGAAAGTGTCATATTCGTCTGAAGTTTCTCACTAGTATTAATCATGTTTTAATTATGCTTTTTTGTCCTTAATGATTTGGTTTTTCTAGTTTTGTAAAAAAAGGTACTTAACGAGTACTTTTTTGGTTTTGTTTGGTTTGTTTTTTGCATGATAATAAGGAAACAAAATGTATGTGACAAAGTTCAGCTATTTTTGTAATGTGAAATGATGATTAATAAGAATGAAAACACAATTAGAATTATGTTTGACGTAATTGTTTGGTTTGAGGTTCTGACTTCTGACTGTTTCAAAGGTAGTATAAGTTCAAGTAATGGTTGATTTTACTCGTTTTTATGTCTTTTACTGGGTGGTGAGTGTTCTTAGAAGGTTATGTGGTTTTCGATTTTCTAAATTAGTACAACTTCATGCTTGGATTTAGAATGCATAGGCACACACACTTTGCTAAGCAAATCTCGATCCAACTAGAACAATAATGAGTGACAAGTGTCAACCACAAGCCCTCCAGGGCTAAACCAATAGCGGGTGCTCTAACTAAATTACATGAATGCTGCTAAGGAAATTACTACGTGAATATATCTCATAAACTAATAATTTTCTTTGGCTTATTTTACGGTTTATGAGCTTGTTTTTAATACTTAAGTCCGGATAATAAGTTAGAAAAAGAAAACATAACAAAAATAACGAGTTTTACAAACATGTTTCACTAAATATCTAAATTTTTATTCAAAAAACCCATTATATTGATTGAATGAAGAGACAAACATACTTCACCAAATAATAAACTCGTTTTACCTTGTGATTTTTTTAAAAAATTTGATAAATGTACCAAGACCTTACTAATCTCATAGGTATAATGAATTTTTAGATAAAAAATGATTATTTAATAAAATATGCTTATATAATTAATTTTTTTTTCCTCGAAAAAATAACTTTAAACCACCACCAAGTTAAATAAGCTCAAACAAACACCCTTAAAAGTAAAAGGACCAAAACTAAAAAAACAAAATCAGATATATAAAAAAAGTTTTGAGAAAAAACACTATCCAGTTTGGTGGCTGATTTTTTTTTTTTTTTTTTTTTTTTTTTTTATTTATTTATTGATTTTTTTTTCACTTTCAATCTCATAAGATTTAGTATTTTAACTTTTAGTCAATGTTAGTTCACTTCTCGGACCGTTAGCCCTTCTTAAGTTTGCGTTGTTAATCTTTTGATTTTTTTGTCTTACATAATTAGTCTAAAAAATTATAAAATTCATGCATTATTTACTTTTTTTATTTGAATTATGTAATATTTTATTTTAATGTGCTGTTTTATTTGAATAAATGTAATAAAGGAAAAAATTGTGGGACCGAAGGTGTCCTATAACTAAGTGATTGAGCAAAATTGTTTTTTTTATTAAACTACAAATTCTGAGTTATAAAGCAAAAAATTGAAGTGATAACACTTTTTAATATAAATGCTACCTTTCACCGACGACCGGTATCGGGTCAAACCCGGATCGGACCGAAAAAATTCGGACCAAACCGAGACCGATTTAGCCCAAAACCACGAACTGAGGACCGGACAGAGAAGGTAAAATGGTCGGTTGTGCATAAGACCGGAGGACTGAACATGAGGTAAAGTGTGGACCGATGACCGGACCGAAATAGGTTTGGTCCGGTCCGGTCCGATCGGTCCGGTCCGGTCCGGTTCTCTGTTCGGTCCGGTCCCTTGTCCATTATGCGCTCAAAAAGTAAAAGGACCAAAACTAGAAAAAGAAAATCAGACATATAAAAAAGTTTGAGAAAAAACACTATCCACTTTGGTGGCTGGGAAACATATGGAAGTGGTGATTGGCAGCTGCTCTTCTTCATCTTCCAGAGGGCTCTTCATTTCTTCTCCAAATAATCACTCCTTCACTCCAAAGGTATTTATACTAGATCACATTCTTTCCTTTTGTAAGAATGCACGAGTTTTAGGCATGTCTAATATTCTTCAACTTTAAGAGGGTGTTTGTTTTGGCTTTTTATATAGCGTGCTTATGGCTTATGTGGGTTTCGCCTTATGCTTCATAACCTCACTTTTTGTGGCTTATTCCGAAACTTTTATATAAGCTTATCATGACATGATAAGGTTATATAAGCCCAAAAATGAGCCACAAAAAGTGAGCTTATGAAACATAAGCCAAAAACCAAATAAACCATAACCCGGCTATATAAGCCGAAACAAATACCTCCTAAGATGAGGAGGAACATTTTAGGCATCTCTGTTGTTGTTCATTTCTTACTAGTAGTGGAGTGTGCAAATTGAGCATGTTAAACTAGTAAAAATAAGCCAACCAACCTTTTGCGTGGTTCTGTTTCGATGCGTATCATTTAGTGTAAATTTTCAACTCTTAGGAGAACATAAGCTGTGTAGATGGTGTAAGCAAAGCTGTAAAATGATAATTGTATGGTAGTTCATTGATTAAATTGTTGCCTTTCGTATTTAACAAACAATCTTTTGTGTTGCTCTTTTGTTCATTCGCTAGCATTTAGTACTAAGCCTTGACTGTTCGTGAAAATTGAGCTGTTAAACTGTAAAAATGATCATCGACTGTGTTCTTTTCTATCTGCAGGTTGTGCAATGTAACTCTATACTAGTTAGCTCTGTTAAATCTCGGTTGTGCAATTCAGTATCATGTATAAGCATAAATAGTAGAAATAGATTAGTAGCTTCCAAGCCTAAGAAGAATGACGAGAACAACAATTTGTTTTGGTTGGTAAGAAAATTCAGCGCAAGATTTGCACTTCACCATGTTGTACTTTTTAGGAGCAATGGGCGGTTATTAACTAAGTTAAGAAAGCATACTGTCAGCCTTAGGAAACTAGTTAAGAGTTCTGAGAAATTGAAGGATTTGTTTCCTGTTTTCTGTGTTCGGATTGTATTGGGAATGATGCTGTTTATGGCGGTTACTGCTCCTGTTACCAAATCTCCTTCGTGTAAGTTGGATATGTTATGTTTTCTGTCTATATCGTGTTTTAATCAATTTTAGCCGTCTGTTTTAATCTGGGGTGTTAAAGCTAAGGGTTTATGTACAGGGGCGCTCACCGAGGAGAATCTTCTTTTCCTTGAGGCATGGAGAACAATTGACCGTGCATATGTTGATAAGGGTTTTAATGGGCAAAGTTGGTTTCGGTACAGAGAAAATGCACTGCGCAATGAACCAATGAACAACCGTGAACAGACATGTAAGCTTTTACATTTTCTTGTTCTCTACCTTTTCAAGGTTTATAAATAATAACCCTCATCGCCAAATATATTCGAGATCATAATTACGAATAAGAGTTTGATATGCATTTGTTTATATAACCCATCGTTTCTTTAATGCCAACTAGTACACCTGTCTTATACGTGGTGCTATATTTGCATTCAGATGCTGCAATAAAGAAGATGCTTGCCACCCTGGATGACCCTTTCACCCGTTTTTTGGAGCCTGATAAATTCAAAAGTTTGAGGGTATGAAGTTGACTGTATTTTCATGCCGCTTTTATTTTACGTATGAGTTTTATTAGTTGGTTTTTTCTTAATATGCAAATATGTTTGATGAAGGCAGTCGGGAACACAAGGAGCTCTTACTGGAGTAGGGTTGTCAATTGGCTATCCGACTGGAAATGATGGAGCTCTATCTGGAATTATGGTTATTTCAGCTACTCCAGGGGGTCCCGCCAGTAGGGCTGCCATTTCCCCTGGTGATCTGATTATGGCTATTGATAATACGAGTACAGAAACGATGGACATTTATGATGCAGCAGAGCGCCTGCAGTAAGTTATCATTGACTGTTTCTAATTCTTTGTTAGTTAATGCACTCCTTGAGCCTTAAAGTAAAGTATAGACTTTTAACTGACTCTCAGGGGCCCCGAAGGAACTGAAGTACAGCTAAAAGTACGAAGTGGATCCGAGATAAAGCAGCTATCGTTAACGTACGTTCATTTGCTTCTATTCCTTCCATTTAAATTTGCTGCAAGCTTCATATGTCTGATCGTTTGTGTAAATTATAAGAACAAGGTATCAAAATATAAACATGGGTTTCCTCTTGTTAGTGTTGGATATAGATTTAAAAAGGGTGGATCAGGCGGATTGGGTGATAGAACAAAATCATTTATAACTAAATGGATTGAAGTTGTCCTGGACGCCTTAACTATAGCACTTCATTTGTACACTAGTTAAAATGTTATGTGGTGTTAGAATCTCTTTTGCTAGTCTGTTGTTTAGACTTAAGCGGATACAAACTCTTAATGGACTGTAAATTTAAAATCATGTGGTGTGCAGGCGGGAAAACATTTCGTTAAATCCGGTGAAGTCAAGAGTCTGCGAGACACCTGGTCTGGGAAAGGGTACCTCCAAGATTGGATACATAAAGTTAACATCATTCAACCAAAATGCTTCTGGTATGGTAACTAATTACTGTTATTGGTTGATGTTGACTGATATATTTCATACACCACTTAATATGTATTTTTTATATACCTGTTATAAATTTGTTAGGGGAAGACACTTTAGAATACAAGATGATGCAATATTTCTAATTTTATAACCTGTAGCTTTATTTGTAAATAATCATTCTAAGTTCTAACAAAAAAGCCGTTCCAGCTGCTGTCAAGGAAGCAATTGAAACTTTAAGGAGAGAAAGTGTTGACGGTTTTGTATTGGACCTCCGCAATAATAGGTAATATTCTTATAAGTTATAACGATCAGTGTTTTTGGGATTCATTTTAAGCATTGTTATTGTAATGCTTTCTAAAAGATGATTAAATTGTGATGCAGTGGTGGTCTTTTTCCCGAAGGAATTGAGATCGCTAAGATTTGGTAAGTCTGCAGTAACTTGTAACTTTTTGCTGGCTTTTTAGAGTGGTATCTGGCTTTTATGTTTGAAATCATGGTTTAACGAAAATGTTGGGTAAAAATTTTGACCCATTTGCTTCTGAATGTGCTATACGTGTTTAAGTTTTTATCTTTAACGGGTCAAACAAGTAAATAATTATTGCTTTTATTGGAAATAGCTTAAATGGGTTGAAGTTTTCCTAAAATTGTTATCATATTAGTTCAAAGTTCTTATGGTATAACTGATGCAAACCAGGTTGGATAAAGGTGTGATTGTGTACATCTGTGATAGCCGTGGTGTTCGAGATATATATGACACTGATGGAACCAATGCAATAGCTGCTTCAGAACCTCTAGCCGTGCTGGTAATGCCATCTATACCAATCTTTTCGTTAATGTGCTGTAATGGCTTTCATTGTTAAGTCATGGTTGCGATTTAGATTGCTGCAATAAGTAAATGGGTTGAAATGGCCACCTGTAAAAAGTTTTTTTGTTCTTGTAGGTGAACAAAGGAACTGCAAGTGCAAGCGAGATCTTGGCTGGTGCTTTAAAGGATAACAAGCGTGCAGTGCTTCTTGGAGAACCCACTTACGGCAAAGGGTAAACAATTTTCACAATACTTATACTTTTAATAGCATTACATTTTCGATAAAATCTCCTAAAACGTTCTTTATTCACAGAAAAATTCAATCGGTATTTGAAATGTCTGATGGATCTGGCTTGGCTGTTACTGTTGCTCGCTATGAAACCCCTGATCACATAGACATCAATAAGGTTCTCTATCTTTCTACTTCTATCCATTCACAGAGACTAATGATCTCTTTGGTTTTTGACAGACCTGGTATTTTTGACCCATCTGCTTATATGAATGAGTCAGTTTGGAATATGTATTATCGTAAACGACCCAAACGGTCAAATTTTGAGAACATTAGACAAACACGTGCTTGTGGGTCAACTAGGCCCAGTCATTCAACTTGCACTAACAGTTACCCATTTGACCCGTTACAAGCCCGTTATACTTTGCACTAACAGTTACCCATTTGACCCGTTACAAACTGCCTTCCCGTTGCAGGTTGGCATAATTCCTGATCATCCGTTGCCAGCATCATTTGCTAAGGACGATGATGGTTTTTGTGGCTGCATTGGAGATCCTGCTTCTGGTTGTTTTCTAAACAAAGTTGGATTATTTTCAAGATGATACACTTGTATTGTAGACTCGAATTACCATTCATTCAACTGTTGGTTATATGTTCAAAAGTCCGTGAGTGACTGGCATATGTATAGTTTTGAAGGAAATTGGATAAGAGTGGTTAATCTCATTGTTGTAATTGTAAATTACTAACATGTAATGAGTTCCAAATCTGCAATGTGGCTTGTGACGGAGTTGATACTTACCTATAGTCCGTATCCAACTGGTAGTCTGCTACTCGGTATATTTGGTCTTGATCTCGCTTCTGCAGTTCTCTTTCGTTCAAACATTTTCCATATGTTGGTTTAATTCTTTATTTGGGGAAATGTATGATCTTCAAACTCGCTGTTATATATATATTTCAAACTCTCAAACCTTGAGTTTGTAATCGTTTTGGGATATGTGGCGCTCACTAGACACTATATGTAAGACATTTGCTACACCTTTCGGATGGTTTTGGGTCCGAGGTTCACATTCGTATTCGTTTTATATGCATCCAACAAGTAGTATGAACCATACTTGAAACACTATTAACAGATACATCCATGACCCAAAGCATTGGTGTAAAAGGCACATCATATTGTTCAAGTTAAAGATTCGTAGCCGTGCGAAGTTTTTATGTTTAGGAACGGCAAGTCTTTGACTCATATGTATGTGAGAAAATTGAGTATCTCGTTTCAAACCATTTTCATTGCCACCAAAAGATATTTATCTAGTGATGTTGGAAATTGATAACTCTTGTGAGTACATCATAGTGTTTGACCACTAGACCACTAGACCACCTTAAAGATTGATTTGTATAATGTTGAATTTCAGTTTTATTTCTTGATATTCTTAAACATATTTATCATTAATACTTGCCTTTTTGCATATGTTTTACTTTTTTTTGGCAAAAGTAAACATGGATTAAACATGTATTATACAATTGAACCAACAATAAGCTGGAATAAACAAAAGCAAATTGATCTTGCTCTTACATGAAAGAACTTGTAGATGTGTTATATTCTGATTTGGGCTATTTGAAATGTGAACACTTAGAACATGCATACATGCAAAAATGATTTTTAAAAGACAGAAAAAGTAAAGACTACAAATGAGTAAAATATGGATATATTATCACGTTTACCATTTTTGTAAAAAAATTTAATTGATGCATCTTTGTGTGACCCAATGTTCTAATTGCTTGTGTGAAAGATACACGCCAATATTTATGTCACAAGACTTTATTACTATCTAACTTATGTACCTTCTTAACCAAAATTTGTGGCAATCTCATTAAATATACTTTTCACATACCATTTCCTTTATAAAATGCTAGTGACTTTTTTGGGTCTTAGTCATAACACACAAAACAATTTCCTCTTGAACTCATACAAACCTTATTACACTAGGTTAGTTTTTAACCTCAGTTTACTCTCTTATTCTTAAAGTTTTCGCTTGTTTCAGTTTGGTTTATTTTGTGTTAAAAAAAAATGTTTGGTTTATTTTTTTTAGATCTTTTGTGATTATTGTTGTAACTATATCATGGGCCTGTTTGGTAGGGGCTTTTTGGGGGGAGCTGTTAGCTTTTTGTTACAAAATAATCTCGTCTAAACTAAGTAGCTCCGTTTGGATACGTTAACTTCAAACTTTTATTTCAAACAAATAGCTCCTAAATGAAAAGCTGATTCATGAAGCTTTTTAAACATCTTGGAGCTGTTAAAACTTTAAATTACTGATATACCCTCCAAACATTTGTTTACAATTATGGATATGTCCTTTTATGTCATTTTACATCTTATAATTACATTTAACAGCTAACTTACCAAACACTTTATTAAAAAAAAAGATACAGTTTGTAGCTCATGTTAACAGCTTTGCAGCTTACAGTTTATAGCCTACAGTTTACAGCTTACAGCTAGTTTTGCCAAACATACCCCATATATTGCCTTTTTCAGTGCAATATGTCCAATCATTGACGTAGCCGAAGAATAGCTCTCTTTAAACCTCAACAATTATGCATTTTTGAAGTAAACTTTAGATTATTGTTTTGTGCCAAATACGTAAACCTTTTTCTTCCTCTTCCTCCTCCTTTTTTTCGCTTTCTTCCCATGTTCTTTTTTTTTTCCTTCTTTATCATACGTTTCACCATACTTTTCACCCGCTTTAACCCTAAAAAATAAAGATCCGATATACGAATATACACGTATACTCTTTTTAACAGCTTAATGCGAAAATACTCCTCCTCTTGAGGCGCATTATGAGCATACTCGATTATCTGACCTACCAATAATGCACCTCAAGAGGAGGAGTATTTTCGCATTAAGCTGGTAAAAAGAGTATACGTGTATATTCGTATATCGGATCTTTATCCTTTAGGGTTAAAGCGGGTGAAAAGTATGGTGAAACATATGATAAAGGAAAAAAAAAAGTTTAGGGGAAGAAGGCGAAAAAAAAGGAGGAGAAGGTTTACATATTTGGCAGAAAACAAGATAAACGTGAAGTTTACTTCAAAAATGCAGAATTGTTGGGGTTTAAAGAGAGTTATTCTTCGGCTACGTTAATGATCGGACATCTTGCCCTGGAAAAGGCGATATATGATATATTTGAGAAGGTTAAAGGTAATCGAGGTCGGTGTCAAGGACCAATATTCACCATCGTGCTTATGGGTTGCGAGGCGTCAAGGTTCGAGCTGGTCTACTTTTGTTGTAAAAGCGTGAAAGATGAAGAACGAGAACCTTGGGTCGGCCTACTGGTTCAAGACTGGGAAAATGATAAAGTTGGCTTGAAGAAAAACAAGCGAGGACACTTACACAAAACCTCCTAAGAGACTCAATGAGGAATGAGTTACGCGCCTCAAAGACAACCTCGCCTGAGCTTATGATATTCTCACCATCAGGCACGGCCACCGTGGAGTTATAACTATTTTAACTTTCTTACATGTTTTTATTTTATTTTATTTTATTTTATTTTATATGTTAAGATGGTGCGTTTATTTTTTCTTATTATTTATTTGAGTACGTTTTATGTTGTTGTCAGAAGAATTAATGTTATCTTCAAATATATTATTCGTTATCCGTTACTTTTTAAATTTTATTTAATAAAATACGTACTTTCAAATATATTATTTGTTATCTTTTTTACATCAAAATAAAGAAAAAGAAAGAACATGAAGAAGACAAAATCCCATGGACATACCATCTCTTTCATTTGCATAGTTACTCCTAAAACAAAAAAAACCTTAACATTGATTTCGATGTTAAAAGCTAAAACGAGCCACTTTGATCACCTTCCACTTTAGAGCAATAGCCATAGAAATAATAACTATGAACTACTGATCTAAATAGTGAAATAACTACACATCTGCGCATAACTACTCGACTTTGTGTCATTTGGCATGTGAACCTTGACCCTTCTTGAAACATAAAACTATTTTAACAAAATGTTTGTTGTTTTGGTAAAGCAAGTGCAACATGAACTACTTTCTCCAAATTTGATAAAAACAACTCTGCAAAGTAGAAGACCTGCAAGCACATCCTAAACTGCCTATGAAAGGACATAAACCACCGAGATTTGACACAAACAAAACACAAGTAGAATTATGTTTGATTATGTGGCCATAGCCTATAATTGTTTGGTTTGGTTTGAGATGGTTCGTGTAAGTTAAAGTAATGGTTCGTTTTTCACTTGTATTAGGTTGTATTTGGCGTAGAGCTTATTAAGGCTTATAAGGGTTTGAGCTTATTAAACAAGCTAACTTATAAAAAAAACTTTATTTGTCACATAGGTATATGAAAGTTATTATAAGCCATAAGCCTCCATAAGCCCAAGCTAATTGAAACGGGCTTATGAGGGCTTATAGTTAGTCAAATTACTTAAATACCCTTTAAAATATAATGGATTAATACGTAAAAGTATGAAATATATCTTCCCTAATTTAATTTGATGTATTTTTATGCGATTTTAAATTGGTAAGCTTCAGCTCCAACTAATTCGCCAAATAGTTTTATAAAAATATAAGCCTTCAGCTCAAGCTCAAGCTCCAGCTCCAGCCCCAGCCCCAAGAAGGTAGACCCGTATCGTTTCATAGTGAGAAGTTGAATGAAGCTCGTCAAAAGTGGTCAACTTATGAACAAGAGTTATATGAGGTTGTTCAAGCAATGAAGAAGTGAGAGCATCATTTGATTCAACGAGAGTTTGTGGTTTATTCGAATCATCAAGCAATTAAATATTTTCAATCTAAAAGACGTTTGAACAAGATACATGCACGTTGGGTGAGTTTTTTGAAGAAGTTTAATTATGTGATCAAGCATAAGTTAGGTGCTAGTAATAAGGTGGTGGATGCTTTGAGTCGGAAAACCACTCTTCTAGTTACTATTAACAACGAAGTTGTTGGTTTTGAGTCGATAAGGAGTTTGTATGCAAGTGGTGAAGATTTTCGTGATACTTGGGATGAGATTGAGACCAAGCAACCTAGAGGTGATTTCTTGTTCTTGATGGCTATTTATTTAAAGGGAATCGCTTGTGTATCCCTAAGACTTCTCTTATGAGTCAATTGATTAAGGAGTTACATGCAAGAGGTTTAAGTGGTCATTTGGGACGTGACAAGATGCTTTCTTCCATAGAGAAGAGATTTTATTGGCCTCATTTAAAGAGGGATGTTGGTGCTTTTGTACGTAAATGTGTTGTATGTCAAGAAGGCAAGGGCAAAGCACAAAACACGGGTCTTTATATGCCATTTTCCGTACCCCAAGAGTCTTTGACTCCTTGGGTTGATGTTTCTACGGCTTTTATAGTTGGGCTTTCTCGTACTCAACAGGGAGTCGATTATGTGTTTGTTGTTGTTGATAGGTGTAACACTCCCAAAATCGGGTCCAGCGGAAGCATACATGTAACTGGGGTGCTACTCAATTAGTATCACAACACAAGTACAAAGAACGGTTTTCACCTCTTTCATTTAAAATAAAATTTATTATTAAAAAGCATTAAATTTACATTATCCAAAAATATTGCGGAAATAGGCCCATAAAATAAATAAAACGGTCTCAATTGTTTATGAGAGTCGCCTATGACCATGCCCCTAACCAAGAGCCTCCAGAAGTAAGTTATCGCATTAAACCTGAGAATACATGCTAAAAGGTCAGCTAACGCTGGTGAGTTCATAGGTTTAGACACCAAAACATAACATAACAGTTGACCAAAACGCATAAGTTTGCTATACTAGACTAAGGCACTATCCAACATCTCAACCCACATCGAAGTGTGTCACTAACCAATAGAAATTCCTATAGGTGCACACTATAGCACTTATCAATCCCGCACTAATGCGGTCCCAATCCCGCACAGATGTGGTCCCATATAACCTCTACCCTTAGTCAGCTAACATAGCAAACATTAACAAAACCATAAAATAACCAAACCAAAATACTCTAGTCAAACAATTCAAATCTTAAATAACATTTCATATACCCAAATAAACAACTATTAAGTTAGTTTAAAACAAGCATGTATTCTCCCCCAAAAACAGTTATAAAACCAGTAAAAGTAGGGGCCATGAACTCACCTTAGCCACAGCAACGCAACTATTCATGACTGAAACGACTGGCATCTAGCTAATCACAACGGTATCCAGAAGACGGGTACAACGGTACGGAAACGGCGCAACCTAATACATATATATAATGTGACAAACGGTAATTTTTCCCCTAATATTTTAATAGTAAATGTTAATTTATTATTACCTAACTGTTAGATTAAGCATTCATAAGCTTGCATAACTATTTCGGGAAGAAAACCCGCACACTCTAGCATATAGTATCAGAAAAAGTGAATTTTCCACTTCCTGACATTTACAGACTCCAACGTAATAAAAACGAGAGGTTATATCGTTTTTCCTGAAAAACGATACCACACGCGTACCGACACCACATGTGTCGCTCTTGAAGCATTGTGTCGCTCTCACATACCCCTTCCCCAAGGTCAACGCCGCCTAAAGTTTTGGCTTATGATTTGGAAAGTGGGAACTGGTCAAAAGTGAAGGATTTCGGTAGGAAAACTTTGTTTGTGGGGTATGCTTCGTCGTTTTGCGTGGAGGACACTACGGGGGTGATAAAGGGTAACTGCATATACTACGCAGATGGATATATGGGGATTTACCATTTGTCAGATGAAACCATTGAACCTCACTTCACAGGAGAATCACGTAACTTTTGTGCACCACCAATATGGCTTCAATCCATGTGAATTTAATTAAGAAGCTCTTTCAAACGGTGTTAATCATATCAGAGTATCAATTTGATTTTCGAGATTAGTTTCAGTTATATGGTAGAAGTCATTAATTTCAGTTATATGCCAATGGGGTATTATGTGGTTTGCTTGATTCGTTCTTAAAAATAAATAAATAAATAAATAAAAAATAAAAATAAAAATAAAAAAGGTATAATTGTAGTTTAATGGCAGCAGAATGTGAATATATGTTTCAGAGGAACTCAACTTACCGTTATTTCCCTATACATGTTGCTACAGTATGTAACTTTAGCAATCAAATTTTAGAAAACAAATCCTCTTGACATTTTATTTGTATAAGATCACTCATTTTCTGAGTTTGTGCTTGGAATTAGATATTCCTGTGTTAATTTGTCTATACATGTTGCTACAGTATATACTTTTGTATTTATGTATGTTTACATATGGACTAGAGCTTTTTTTTCGTATGAAATTTTGTTACAGTGCAGACTCTATCATATTGACAGCTGGATAGTAAAAACAATCAAAAACATTTAACAGAAACTCAGAAAGTGCATATTGAATCAATTCATCCTATAGTATATACTCTTTTACCATGTCAAAATTTACAACTCGCCAAAACTTTAAGAAACTAAGAACTTTCAATTGAACGCTAAGAAGATGGTATATATGATCAGTAGAATTTACACTATTTGTTAGACTTTACGACTCAGGTCAAGATGAAAGTGCTAGCTCAGCCCAAGCTAAGAAAGATGAGGCCTTGAGCTCTGATGATCCAGTGGTGTCGAGTTTGCTTTCTAACGTTGCACACAAATCTTGCATGCTTACTTTATCTCTAGGCCTTGCGTGAATGCAGCTTCTGACTACTTCTCGTATCGCCTCAAGATCTTCCACTCTGAAATGTTTTAGTGCAGGATCTACTACCGATGCCATCTTTTCTGGATCTTCCAGATAATCTTTAGCCTGATCATAATGTCAGCAAACCACCAATCAGTTCATTACACAACACGATTCCACACTAACTTTTTTAGGTGGCAGAAAACGGTATGTAATCTGGGTTCTAATTCTGGGCACTAAATGTTTGAAAAAGAGGGGTTGGACCCATTACCTGACCCAACTCGCATGTTTTGCCACTTATAGCTATTTCAAACAAAATGGAGCGGGTAACTAGTCAAAATCGATAAATTTTAGTGTGGGTCAAACAGGTTGAGCTGACCCGATAACTCTTCTTTGTCTCTAATTTAGCTGTTTGACCCCTCACCGTTAGCGAGAACCCTTTTTGACTCGTTATCCGACCCAAACTACTGTTTTGCCAACTGTAATTCTTACCCAACCCACCAGGAATCCTTTGTCTTTGCAGATTGGAGGGCGTCTAGTAACGATTTCCAACAGAAGAACACCAAAAGAATAGATGTTACCATGGATATCCAAATGGCGTGCATGTAACGATCTCGGTTGAACACACATTGCGCCTTCGTTGCTGATAGTACTAGAGTAGTTCTCCGATCTCGTAAGAATGGTTTTCCAGCTTTCAAAATCAACTAGCTGCAAGAATCCATAAAGCGAAAAAAATTGTTGGCCTCAATCGTTGGATCTATGGTCTAACGGTGGTCAAAATATACCAAGACACAAATTAAAGATATAAACTTTACTAGAAATAAAAGTTATATAAAAACTGTCATCATCATCTTTTTGATACAAGACCTAAACTATATATAAGAGTCGAATGGGTGCCATTGAAGAGTTGTGTTGGTTCGTTTCCAGCAGGCATGTCCCTTCGAGTATAACTGTAAATAACTAACTTTTGTAACTGTTTATGTAACTGCTATTCGGCAGTTATGTTGCTGCGTTTGACTTTTGCCTTGGTTGACTTTCGGGTTAACTTTGATTGGATTGGGATTAACCCAATATTCTCCCCCTTAATCACAATCGCTGCATCCTAGATCTTTAACTCTAATAAGTTGTCTCATTGTTAGAAATTTGATCTTCGGTAGTGCTTTCGTGAGTATGTCAGTTTTATGATATTTTCCACTTATGAATTCAACTTGTAAGTCTTCTCTTTCAACGCATTCTCGTATGAAGTGGTACTTCGTATCAATGTGTTTAATTACTTATTCCGTGGAATACGGGGTTCTTCATTAGTTCTATAGCTGATTTGTTATCAACCATAATAGTTACCTTTTCTTCCTTCGAGTGTGTAAGCCTGCTTAGTAGTCTTTTTAACCATAATGCTTGTGTTGCTGCTGCAGTTGCTGCAATAAATTCAGATTCGCATGATGATAATGCTACGGTGGCTTGCTTTTGTGTGCTCCAGCTAATTGGTGATTCACCATAGTAGAATATTATTCCAGTAGTTCCTTTTCCTTCTTGAGTGTTAACTCCATAACTACTGTCGCTGAAACCTTGTATCTTGTTTCCTCCATTATGCTTGTAGGTGATTCCATAATTCTTTGTTCCTTTAACATAACGTAGTACTTGCCTTATGGCCTTCATGTGTTGCTCTTTTGGTTCTTGCATAAAACGACTAAGTAATCCAATAGGATAACTTAAGTCAGGTCTTGTGTAAAGCAGATATCTGAGACATCCAAGATCCAATTAAGCTTCTATATTCAGTTGAGTTGACCATTGTTCCTTCAGTGTTCTTTGTCAGTCTTGTTCCTGGATCCATAGGTATTAGGGTTTCGTTGCAGTCTGTCATTCCAACTTCCTTTAGGATCTTGCTTGCGTAGGCGGATTGCTTTATTGATATGTCACCTCCAGTTTGTGTGACTTCTATCCCTAAATAGTAAGCTAATAATCCTAGGTCACTCATTTCAAATTTTTCTTCCATTTGAGCTTTAAACTTGTCGATCTCCTTCTTAGGTGTGCCGGTGATGATTAGATCATCTACATAGACTCCTATTAGTAGAATTGAGTCTTTTGATGCCTTCGTGTAGATCGCTTGTTCTAGTGCACATTTCTTGAAATCTAATGACTTCAAAGTGTTGTCTAGTTTTATGTTCCATGCACGTGGTGCTTGTCTTAGTCCGTATAGAGCTTTTATAAGTCTATAGACTTTTCCAGAATTCTCTCTTCTAATAAATCCTTCGGGTTGTGTAACGTACACTTCTTCTTTCAAATCTCCATGTAGAAATGTTGATTTTACATCAAGGTGATGTACTTCCCATTTGTTGTTAGCAGCTATGGCGAGTAATAATCTGATAGTTTCCATCCTTGTGGAAAACTAGAAGGGGGGTTGAATAGTTTTTACCGTTTTTAAAGTTTTATTTGCTTTGTTACTATATGTTAATTCAAAGGAAACAATCACAAATAAATAATCACACAATGTAAACAAAAGATAAAGAGAGGAAAGATCAAACCACACGACACAGTTGTTTATAGTGGTTCGGCTACAAGAACTCTATTCCTTGCCCTACTCTACTCCCCGAGTTTCCTACTCGAGAGTTTATCTTTCACTAAGAAACAAACTCCTTTCCTAGGCGGAGAAAACCTTTACACGTCGCTTACTTCCTTTTTCGGTACTAAGCTAAACACCGGGTTCTTTCACAAGGTAGAACCAACCTGACGTCACCTAATTACTTTACCGACACTAAGCTAGATGTCGAGTTCTTTACAAGGGTACAACCACTCCCTACACTCTTTGTACTTTAAGGACTAAAGTACTAACCACACTCACTGATTACAAATGATAGATATGATGTGTGAAACAAACTACAAGATCACACAGTAATGCAACTAAAGGATTACGGTTCTGTAGATCCTTGAATGCTTGATCTCTTTTCTACAAAATGAAAGATCAAAGTGAAATGCAACTATGAATGATGTTAGTAAGATATGTACTGAATGAATATATGTGTTAAGCTATATGAGTGATGAGAGAGCCAAATGATCAGCTTCCTATTTATAGGCAAGCTGATCTTCAGCTCACGGATCCGGCGGATCCCTCAAAAGGGATCCGTCCTTTATAGGACTTGGATCCGTGGGATGTGACAGCTATGTAATAGTTGTCTCTTACCATATCTTAGTTGTATCTTACCATATCATCCAAGATCTTCAAATGTCAACTATGTTGCTTGCATATCTAACCAAGATATATCAAAGATATTGTATGTGATGCATACAATGATGTCATGGAATGGTTTATGAATTAAAGTTTCCTTTTAAGGAAACAAGTTACTAAACTTGTAATTCTTAGTTAATATGTGAAGTGTAAAGTGTGTACTTAAGAGACTAAGCTAGTATTTATTATTTGCTAAAAGATATTCCTTATATTTGTCATTAACAAAACTAATGAAAGATCAAAGAATATAAATAACGTTTTTGGGACGCTATTTGTATTAACAATCTCCCCCTTTTTGTTGATGACAAAACATAAAGTATATTTTTGAGCAAGAGAATAAATATAGCATGAGTTCTTAAAAATATATATTAAGTTTGTTTATTAAAGAAAAGTTTTGTAAAAAATGTATGTACTGTGATGATCACAGTTGATGCAAACTTAGTCCTTTCTCCCCCTTTTTGTCGAAACAAAAAGAGTAGCGAAGCGGAATGCGATTTTGAGAACTTTAAGAGCTCCCCCTTGTTTTATACTCCCCCTAAATGGAGTAATCAAGGAAATGATGCATGAATCTACAAAACAAACGGTTAGTATATGAGATGCTTATGAGATGCTCCCCCTCGATGTATACTCCTCACTTCTCGAGTACCAACGTATACTATTGAAGGGTATGATATGCTGCAAATGAAGTGTTAGTTATGAAATGACTTCAATGAAGAAGTAGAATGCTTGTGAAGTGTTCTTCCAAACAAGCCTTTCAATATGTTTGACTTTAAAAAGTCAAACTAAGTGTCTGATCATAATTTGTACCTAAAGCAATCATATGCAAGATATAATATATGCAATATAGGAATGTTAGTTCATAATGATAATGATAATATGCAATATGTTGATCACTCATAAGCATAAAACATCATATTCATATAAGTTGAAAATTTTGTGACAAAAGTCACAAAGAGAAATGATGGTATGATTACAATAAAAAGACATAAAAAGTAAAAAGTCCTAAAACAACAATTTTAGAGGTCCTAACAACTAGTCTAAAAACCTCCTATTGAGGAGGATGAGAGATTGCGTTCAAACGTTCAAGAACATGGTTCAAGATGAACCTCATCTCATTTTGAAGCTCATGGACCAAGATGTTGGTCCTTTGGGCCAAGTGAGCCGTTCTCTCGCAATGTGCGCAATCATGACTTGAGAAGCCGGGAGGGAGACTAGGCTCCAAGCTTTGCGGTGGTGGTGGTTGGTTGTTGTTGTTGTTGGATGGTTGTTGTGGTGTTTGGAGGGAGTTCATAAGGATGTTTTGAATGTCCATTGCTTCATGAAGGCGATGGTCTACCATACCCGAGAGAGTGTAGAGACGATTGAGCTCTTCACTAATCTCTTCTTGGGTTTGAGGCACATTCATCCACATTGCCTCGTCAATGGCAACTAGAGTGGATGTGGGTGATAGAGGTTGTGGTTGAGGTTGGGATGATTGTGCATCATGGTATAAAGGGCCATGGATGTCCGGGTAAACCGGGTGAAAAAGCATGGGTTGTTGACCTTCAAAGGTCATGGGTGGAAGATTGGGTAGTTTTGGTGAAAGTTCTTCTAAGTCATCAAGATGTGGTGATGTAGGAGGAGTCCTAAATAATTCCAAGGGTTGGAGTTTAGGTGATTTTGGTGGTGATGGTGATCTAACAGTCTGTGATGGAGCCGGTGGTGGAGTAGTGGCTATTGGAGTAAGGGTTGGTGGTGGTGTTTGTATAACAACATGTGATGGTGTTGGGGTGGAGAGGGTAAGGAAATTTTCACTAGCAATGGGTGATGATATATTGAGAGGAGAATTTTCCTCAGATGAAGAGTTTGCTAAGTTGATAAAACAACAAGGTTTAACACTGATGCGGGCTGTTCTTCTTGGAGTTCTAGATGTGGAAGAGTTGTGTGACTTGGTCATGGTGAAGTATGATAGCTAAGATGTACAGGAGAGGAAATGGTTGTTGTGTGAAGTGATGATCCTAAAGTGCTAATTTATAGACAGAAGGTTTGTGAGTCTGTGTGTTTAGATTTGATGTGAATCCAATAGAGAATGTTGGTTACTAATGATTTGGAACAAAAATTTGTGCAGGTCATATCAAGGAAGTCAATCCATTTAGCTTTGGTTGAGTAATATGTGTTGGATATGTAGTTAATACAAGAGGATAGTGGAAAATCTGATGATTTGATATTTCCACGGATTTGACGGATCCCTAAAAAGGGTTCCTTCTTTGTATTTGTTTGGTAACTCACACCTAAAGTTCAAAAATTTAAATTTTGGTGGGAAATTTTGTTCCTAAGTTTCTAAGAATTCCTAAATGATTCTAAGATGAATTATGATCAGTGAATGAAGCCTAAATGATACTAAACACTAAGATTTAAGAATCGGGATGAGTCGAAAAAGTTTTAGAATTTTACTGGGAAACCTGCGGATCCAAGTGTTTGCAAATGCGGAACCTTATTTTGCAATCCGCCAAATCCGCAGGATGGCGGTTGGCGGATCCAACGATAAGCCTTGGCGGAACCCTGTTTTGGGATCCGCGGGATCCGTAGGCCTAAAACTAAGAAAGTAAACAGAACATATGTCATATTTCGCGTTTTTCGACGAAAACCCGAAAATTCATCTAGACCTTACTTAACATCTAATATGTATAGCAAAACAACTAAATATGATAATATTAACACATGATTGCACATAGTTTAATCCATACTTAGAAACTTACCGTTTTAGGTGTTATGCCAAACATAGGCAATAACCCAGAAAATTGATAACCATGATGGTTATCTACCTGAAAGTGTTAGTTATTACACATACACAATAAGTATTATTAGATAAATTCAAGACACATAGAAATTTAACATCACAACATCCAACATTGTTTAAAACCAAACACTCCATTAACTCAGCTTCTTCTTCAACTTCTTCATCCCCTTGTGTAATTTCATCATCCAACGACCCAGATTCTTCACCATTCCTTTGATGTTTCGATACTCAGCGGATTCATGTGGAATTGGAGGAAGATGGCTTAAGTACTCGGGTGGAGGAATCCTAGAATTTGGCATACCATCATCTTCACTCATGGAAGATGATGAGGATGATGTTGGAACACGAGGACGTTTGCCCTTATCAACACTAACCCTAAAATCACTCAAAGGAACGAAGGTGTGTTCAATTTCATTGTAATCCGGAACAAAGCCTAGATGGTTTGGACGAGCGGGTGCAAAGGCTCTATAAAGTCGGGTTAAGAGCATACCATAAGGCATTGCAATCTTGCTTTGAACCGGAATGTCACACATTCGTTTGGCAACATAATAAGCAAGATTGAAGGGTTGACGAGTAGAGATGTTGTACATCATGTGGCATAAACAAGCATTGATATGATCACGGTTTCCTATGGTGCACATCACATTTGCCCTTAATACATCCTCCATCTTCTTGAATTCGGGTCTTAGTTCATTAAGTTCCATTGCAAATGGATCTCTAGCAACTTCACGACCACGATACATTCTTGTGGGATTGTTCTTAGGAATGAAGAGATGTTCCCTAATCACTTCTTTTGATTGGAGAGGAGTGGCATATGGTGCCGTCCTATCGAGATTTGAGTCTAAGATTGTTAAGGACCATTTGTCCGAGTAAATACATGTACCTTGACTTGGAATTCCTAAGACCTCACCAAATTGATCAAGAGGGATGTTGACAAGATTTCCATTTAAAGTAAAATGAAGACTTAAGTAACCTTCATCACTCGAGCTAAGACCTACACTAGCATAGAACTCAAGTATGAACCTAGGAATGATTGGTTCATCTATGTCTAGAAGAGAATCAAATTGAATTGCGGCTAATTGTTCCCTAAGTTGAGTGCCTTCATAAAATGATGCATCTACGGCTCTACCCTCATGAACATACTTTTTCTCTAAGACTTTGAAAATTTCGATTTGGGCATCGGTTAGACCCTTGGTTTTGTGGACTTTGGGTAAGTAGTTAACGGTTTTCTTGTGATCGTAGTTGGTTGCGGGAGGCATAATTTTCCTAAGTACAAAAAGTTACATAGTTTTAGTTAAAATGATCAAAGGAAGTGTAAAATTCCTAGTGTGTGCCTACATGGGGACAATGTGGAGGTGCGGTTATCTCGACTCCTTTTGATGCAAGAAAAATTAGTTTATGCAAGTTTTGTTTACAAAACGAGAGATAACCCAAACACTCCTATTTCAATGTAGCTACGGTTGAATGTACCCGAAAATACATATTAGTTATGTATTCCCTTTAGCATTCAAGAGACATTATGCAAGTGAAGTCTAAAAGATAACGTTTTTGCATTTGTATGAACAATGTAAGAAAAAATCATTTTACCTAGTCGTTAGAAGATTTTAGTGAAAAATTTTCATGGGGTTTTTGTTAAATTAAGACAATGTGCTATGAGATGCAATTCCTAACTAAGAAAAACATGTTTTTAAGTATAATGCAATAAATATGCTTCATGATTTTTCAAGAATTATGCATATACCCCAAGTTTTGGTTTTGTGCATGAAATGGAAATCCTAGACGCAGATCAGGAGTATAAATATGATAAGAATACTTACAGTGATGTTAGAAGCACAAATTTGTGGAAGAAAATGGTCTAAAATATGATGGAGATTAAGTGTGTGTCGAGTATAGTAAGGTGATATGTTTTGGAGTGAGGAGTGAATAGTACTTGTTCTTGTTTATTAAATAATAAACTGGACTTAGCATGCGGCGGATCCGGCGGATCCCAAACAAAGGATCCGTCTTTGTTGTCGATTGGATCCGCGGATTCAGAACACATGTTTTGGTTTAGTGTCGTGTGTGTCTAAACTAATGTTTATACTAATGTTTCTCCTAATCACTAGGTTCCATTAATCCTAATCCAAGTCTAAGATAGTTGAAAGGTTCACGTTTAAGTGGTTTAGTGAGGATATCGGCAATGTTGTCCTCTGAGGAAACTTTCTCAATTGAGATGATTCCCTTCTGTACATTGTCGCGAAGGAAGTGATGGCGTATTTCAATATGTTTGGTTCTAGCGTGTTGGACTGGATTTTTGCTTAAATCGATAGCACCTTTGTTGTCGCAAAGAATGGGAATGTTGTTGAGTTCAATTCCATAGTCGACGAGAGCTTGTTTCATCCACAGTGCTTGTTGACACGCCTTTCCTGCAGACACATACTCTGCTTCTGTTGTTGAGATTGCGAGGGCAGTTTGTTTCTTAGCGAACCATGATGTGAGACAATATCCTACAAAAGTACAAATACCACTAGTACTTTTCCTATCAACATAGTCACCTGCATGATCTGAGTCGGTATACACTATGGTTTCTACACCCGTTCCTTTGGGATACCATAATCCTAAGTGTGTAGTACCTTTGATGTACTTAAATATTCTTTTAACGGCTTCAAGATGGGATGTTTTTGGATCTTCTTGAAAACGTGCACATAGACAAACACTAAACATAATGTCAGGCCTACTAGCCGTAAGATAGAGTAAACTACCAATCATTCCTCTATATTTAGTGCTATCTACGGATTCATTTTCTTCATCCCTAGTGAGTTTGGTTTCGGAGGACATGGGTGTTCTCATGGGTTTTGAGTCTTCAAGACCAAACTTCTTAAGCATATCTTTGATATACTTTGATTGGTTGAAGAATATCCCATCTTCTAATTGTTTAATTTGGAGACCTAAGAAAAAGTTTAGTTCCCCCATCATACTCATTTCAAACTCGTCATGCATGATTTTTGAGAAATCGTCGCATAACTCTTGACAAGTTGAACCGAATATAATGTCATCCACATATATCTGGACTATGATAATATGTGATCCCTTTTTCTTGGTGAAGAGAGTATTATCTACTAGGCCCATGGTATACTTATGGTTAACTAGGAAAGTCTTAAGTCGATCATACCAAGCTTTTGGTGCTTGCTTAAGTCCGTATAAAGCTTTCTTAAGTTTGAAAACATAATTTGGTTTTTCAAAGTCGGCAAAGCCGGGAGGTTGTGCAACATATACTTCTTCATTTATAAACCCATTTAAGAAAGCACTTTTGACATCCATTTGAAATAACTTAAAATCATGTGCACATGCATATGCAAGTAATATCCTAATAGACTCAAGTCTAGCTACGGGTGCAAAAGTTTCATCGTAATCTATACCTTCTTGTTGATTGTAGCCTTGAGCTACTAGCCTAGCTTTATTTCTAGATACAATGCCATTTTCATCCATTTTATTTCTAAAGACCCATTTAGTGCCGATTATGGTTTGGTTTTTAGGTGGAGGGACCAATGTCCAAACATCATTTCTAATAAATTGATTTAGTTCTTCTTGCATAGCAATTACCCAAGATTCATCTTTTATTGCCTCGTCTATGTTTTTGGGTTCAACCGTTGAAATAAAACAAAAATAATTACTTTCATTTTGAGCTTTGGATCTTAATGTTCTTTCATTAAGTTTTCCTATGACGTTTTCTAATGGATGACTTTTAGTTTCTTTAATATTAATAATTTCTCCTTTTATGGGTTCATTACCATTTTCAATGTTTTCTATATCATTAACCATTTGACTTTCAACTAAGTCATCATCTACCAAAGGTGATGTCTTAGAGGGAGGCGGACTTTCATTGAATGTTACATTCAACGATTCCTCGACTCTTGATGTTTCCTTGTTTAATACAATGTATGCTTTACTGTTTTGCGAGTACCCAAGGAATACACCTTCATACGACTTTGGGTCGAACTTAGTGAGATAGTCCTTTGTGTTTAAAATGAAGCACTTGCTTCCAAAAACTCTAAAATATCCTAATGTAGGCTTTTTGCCTCGATAAATTTCATAAGGAGTTTTATTTAAAAATTGTCTAATTAAAACTCTATTTAGGATATATGTAGAAGTATCTACAGCGTGACACCAAAACTTTTGTGGTATGTTTTGTTCATTTAACATAGTTCTACTCATTTCTTGAATTGTTCTATTTTTACGTTCTACTACACCATTAGATTGAGGTGTACGAGGAGCCGAGAAATTATGAGTTATTCCATTATTATCACAAAAATTTCCAAATTGAATTTCATTGTCAAATTCTCGACCATGGTCAGTTCTAATAGATATTATATTACTTCCTATTTGATTTTGAATTTTCTTGCTTAGAATTTCAAATTTATCAAATGCCTCATTTTTAGTTTTCAAAAACTTTGTCCATGTATATCTAGAGTAATCATCTACTATGACTAAAGTGTAAAAATTTCCTCCATAACTTTGTATAGCCGACGGGCCAAACAAATCCATATGTAATAATTCTAGGCATCTAGATGTAGATACCATGTTTTTAGCCTTATGGCTATTATGTACTTGTTTCCCAATTTTGCAAGCATCACAAAAGTGTTGGTCATATTTCAACTTGGGTAGGTTCCTAACGAGTTCTTTGGAAGACAAGGATTGAATAAGCCTCATATTAGCATGACCTAAGCGTCGATGCCATAGAGTTGAGTTTTCGTCCAAGGAGGTAAGACATAACTTATCTTTAGGTGTTTTATCTAATTTCATAACATAGACATTATTCTTTAAAACACCTTTTCCTACGGTTATGCCATCTTTAAGTATTTTACTTCCATTTTCACTGAAAAGGATGTTATACTTTTTGCGGCATAATTGACTTATACTAAGTAGATTAAATCCTAAATTATCTACATGAGCAACATCATCAATAGATAGAGAGTCATGAGAGATTGTACCTTTTCCGATGATTTTACTTTTAAGCTTGCTACCGAATGTGACATTACCTCCGTCATACACTTGGTAGGTTGAGAAAAGATTTTTGTTTCCCGTCATGTGTCTTGAGCACCCACTATCTTTGATCCACTCATCAGGTTCAAGATCAACTTTCAAGCATACCTAAGTTCATAAAAGACTCAAGCATTTGGTCCCCAATATCTCATGGGTCCGTTTGGGTTAAACATGACATTATCATGGTTTATGTACTGAAAAGGTGGACAATTGTTCCACGGCATATAATTAGGACCATGAAAGTTTCTAGACATGTTTTGGTTCCAATTATTTTGATAAGTGTGTTGTGAATTAACTATACTCTTTGGAAAGGGGTGTTTGGGAAAACTCATCTGAGGTCTTTGTTGATCCGTTTTAACTCTATATTCATTTCTAGCTTGACCTCTTCCTAAAGATACTGCTGGTTTGTGTTTATTATTGGTTATGCTACTGTTAGGTTTCTTAGTAACTTTAACAAACTCGGAACGGTCGACTTTGTGAACCTTCTGTTCAACTTCTGTACCCGCGGATCCTTTGGATATACCTGGCGGATCCAAATTTTTGGATCCGTCGGATCCGTGAGTGTCTAACTCTGTTGAATCAGTTTTAATCACAGTCTGTTCCTTATGATCACTTAAGGTTCCTAGTTTCATAAAGCCTAGACCTGTTTTATCATGAGGTAGCTTTTGCATTTTCATTATTTCATCTGCACAACTTATGTTTTTATCAAACCTTTTAAACTTTGAATTTTGTTTGATTAAATCTTCCTGTGTGGTTCTTAAGGTTTCTAGTTCAAGTTTTAGTTCTTGACAAGACACACATGTTTCTTTACTAACTTTACCTTTTTCAATTCGTATTGCTTTTTCTTTAAGCCAATATATTTCATTTTCTAAAAGTGTTGTCTTTGTTTTCAAAAACTTGTTTTTTTTTATGATTTTTAAAGTGACATCACACAGTTTGTTATATTCTACTTCTAAGGTTTCATCATCTATAAAGGAGTATGAATCAGAATGTACCTCTTCTGTGTCATCAGCCATAAGTGCAATTTCGTTGTTCTTAGGCTCATCATCATCATCTCCTTCACTATCGCTCCAAGCTCCACTAACGAAGGCTCTTTGAGACTTGGTCTTTGGAGGCTTTGGACATTCTCCTATTAAGTGACTGGAGTCACCACACCTATAGCATTTCCTATCATCCTTACCTTTCTTATCGTCACGATCTTTCCGAGAGGATTTCTTTTCATCACGAGGTGGTTTTACAAACTTTCCTCGTCTCCTGAAGAATTTCTTGAAATCCCTCACGGCCATGGCATATTCTTCATCATCACTGTTTGAACAAGACTCATCATCACTTGACTCGACTTTGGCTTTCAAGGCAATAGACTTAATCTTCTCCTTTTTGCCTTTGACAATTTCCGAGTCTTTTTCCATAATCATTTCGTGAACTTTTAGGTTTCCTATGAGCTCATCCAGTGTCATGCTTGAGAGATCCTTAGATTCTTCAATAGCTGTCACCTTTGCTCTCCATTTTGGATGGAGTGCTCTTAGAAATTTCCTGACAAAATTCTTGCTAGAAAAAGATTCGTCAAGTGCTTTAAGTGATGTAATAATAGTATTGAACTTAGCAAACGCACTATCAATGGTCTCATCTTCAGAGATAACAAATTGTTCGTATTGTTGGACAAGAAGATCAATTTTGTTATCTTTTACTTGTGAGTTTCCTTGATGTGTGATAATAAGAGATTGCCAAATATCCTTAGCCGTTTTACACATAAAAACTCTTTCATATTCTTTCTTAGGTAAGGCATTATAAAGCATCATTTTGGCTTCGTTATTTTTGGCAATTAGTTTCTTTTGCTCATCACTATGACGAGTAAGAGAAGCTCCTTCATCCCGACCACCCGAAATATTATTACTAATATGCTTGTAATCACCATCAACTATAATATACCATAGATCTATATCCTTTGACTTTACATAAGTCTCAAAGCGATTTTTCCAATAAATAAAACAATTTGGTTCAAATAGAGGTGGTCTCTGCATAGATTGCCCTTCTTTAAAGTTTTCAAAATCCATGGATCGTTTTAAGTTTTAAAATACAATATATTTTAAAGATCTTAAGTAACGTAGCTCCTGATGCCAATTGTGGAAAACTAGAAGGGGGGTTGAATAGTTTTTTACCGTTTTTAAAGTTTTATTTGCTTTGTTACTATATGTTAATTCAAAGGAAACAATCACAAATAAATAATCACACAATGTAAACAAAAGATAAAGAGAGGAAAGATCAAACCACACGACACAGTTGTTTATAGTGGTTCGGCTACAAGAACTCTATTCCTTGCCCTACTCCACTCCCCGAGTTTCCTACTCGAGAGTTTATCTTTCACTAAGAAACAAACTCCTTTCCTAGGCGGAGAAAACCTTTACACGTCGCTTACTTCCTTTTCCGGTACTAAGCTAAACACCGGGTTCTTTCACAAGGTAGAACCAACCTGACGTCGCCTAATTACTTTACCGACACTAAGCTAGATGTCGAGTTCTTTACAAGGGTACAACCACTCCCTACACTCTTTGTATTTTAAGGACTAAAGTACTAACCACACTCATTGATTACAAATGATAGATATGATGTGTGAAACAAACTACAAGATCACACAGTAAGGCAACTAAAGGATTACGGTTCTGTAGATCCTTGAATGCTTGATCTCTTTTCTACAAAATGAAAGATCAAAGTGAAATGCAACTATGAATGATGTTAGTAAGATATGTACTGAATGAATATATGTGTTAAGCTATATGAGTGATGAGAGAGCCAAATGATCAGCTTCCTATTTATAGGCAAGCTGATCTTCAGCTCACGGATCCGGCGGATCCCTCAAAAGGGATCCGTCCTTTATAGGACTTGGATCCATGGGATGTGACAGCTATGTAATAGTTGTCTCTTACCATATCTTAGTTGTATCTTACCATATCATCCAAGATCTTCAAATGTCAACTATGTTGCTTGCATATCTAACCAAGATATATCAAAGATATTGTATGTGATGCATACAATGATGTCATGGAATGGTTTATGAATTAAAGTTTCCTTTTAAGGAAACAAGTTACTAAACTTGTAATTCTTAGTTAATATGTGAAGTGTAAAGTGTGTACTTAAGAGACTAAGCTAGTATTTATTATTTGCTAAAAGATATTCCTTATATTTGTCATTAACAAAACTAATGAAAGATCAAAGAATATAAATAACGTTTTTGGGACGCTATTTGTATTTAACCTTTTGCTACTAGTCTTGCTTTATGCTTGACTATGTTTCCATTAGCATCTTTCTTGGTCTTGATGACTTTTCGGCTTCTAATTGAACCAAATTCCAGCAGGGTTAGTGCCGCCATCATCACTTGAATCTTCTTGTCTTTCTTTAATCTTGATGTCTTCAATTCATTTGGTGCGTCATTGGATCTTAATGTTTACAGGTTCTGAGGGGAGGATTCCAGGATCGAATTGATCATAACAACAACATGTGTACATCAAACAAGAATCAATAAAATTGAAACAAGAGACTTGGTGAACCCTCATAAACTGATATAAATAATCGAATGGGTTGCTTTACAAATACAGAAATCTAATCTATTTATACTAAACTAAGAGACATGAATGAAAGGTTGTGTTGGTTCGAATGTACCAACAGTTATGACCTTTCAAGAATAACTACCTATAACTGCTGTAATTTAACTACCATTTCTAACTGTCATTAACTTAACTAAACAGAAAATATCTAACTTCCTAACTGTCTAACTAACTGATCTAACAGCCATGTTGCTGTGTGTGTCGACTTGCAGCCTAAAACACAGAAATAACATGGTTTTATTCCTTTACAAAGATTAATTGGATTATGTTTTCCAACATATTCCCTCCTAATCTAATTAATCTTTGTTTCTTCAATCTTCTTGTTCATGCTTCCTTTCTCTTCTGTGTTTTTCTTGTCTTGATTCACTCACTGAATTCTTTCCATCTTTCACAGGTTGTTGCAATCATTCTTATCTCTCATAAGTTGTCTTCTATTCACATCTCTCACAGATTGTTTTTGCCTCACTCAAATTTGCATACCTCTCGTATGTTGATTGCAAATTCCAGGGATGGTTTTTTTTTCTTTCACAGGTTTCTTTCTTCATAATCTTCCAGGATTTTTAACCGTGGTCTCTGATGCCTTCTTTCTTTCTTTTCTCTTCAATCGGCATCCATTCTCCATGGCGGCTCTTTTTTATTTTGCGATTTTAATCGCATCTTTGATCTTGAATGATGATTGTAAACATGATTTGAGTGTTGTTTGATCCCTTGGGCTCTGATACCAATGTTTACAGGTTCTGAGGGGAGGATTCCATGATCGAATTGATCATAACAACAACATGTGTACATCAAACAAGAATTAATAAAATTGAAACAAGAGATTTGGTGAACCCTCATAAACTGATATTGATAATCGAATAGGTTGCTTTACAAATACAGAAATCTAATCTATTAATACTAAACTAAGAGACATGAATGAAAGGTTGTGTTGGTTCGAATGTACCAACAGTTATGACCTTTCAAGAATAACTACCTATAACTGCTGTAATTTAACTACCATTTCTAACTGTCATTAACTTAACTAAACAGAAAATATCTAACTTCCTAACTGTCTAACTAACTGATCTAACAGCCATGTTGCTGTGTGTGTCGACTTGCAGCTTAAAACACAGAAATAACATGGTTTTATTCCTTTACAAAGATTAATTGGATTATGTTTTCCAACAAAAAAAGTCAAGTGCTTCTCAATTAATGTTTATATTTATTATTTGTATAAAGCTCGAACCTTTGGTGAGAAATCTTCTATAAGATATACTGCACTAGAGTTCAGCTCATATATAGTAAAAGGTGTTCTATTTCCATGTCAAGATACTTCAGACCTTTTGATATTCCTACAATGATCATCATTCTTCGTGTCCAACTTAGTGGTTGACACCCTTCTTCATCTGCATAAAAAAGATATATATAATAGATTCAATTATATTTCTGTATGAAAATCTTGAAACAAATGATTCTTAACCCTTTCGGGTGAGACTTACAATGAAGGTGCTCAGATAACGTCCCATTGGATGCATATTCGAACACTAAAACTCGTGTAAATGGGACACCTTCGATATAATACCCATCAATTTCCCGAGGTTTTCGTGATTTAGCCTTGCCAGATCTGCCACCTGATCAACCAAATCGAAAACGTTACAATGAGTCACAATAAATCATTATATAAAGAAACTCACTGTTCGTTCTTATGCATGTTAGAGTTTATGGATAAATATTAATATTAGTATGTCCGGTTTCGAACCCGAGACTCGGGATTGCACATATAGCGTATGAGTCTCAATGTTATTGAATAATTAATTTATTTAGTTATTCATTTCACAAATAATACTTAACGACAGTTAGTACTTAACGGGGTTAGATAACGCTCGTTAAATGACTAATTATGAAAGATAGGAAGAGAAGGATCTAGAAACCCATGCTTGGGCTTAGATCGACCGAACCCAACCTTAGGGTTAGGGTAGTGGGTTTTGGTGGAGTGGGGAACAAGAAAAGGAGCCTATAAATACAAACCTATTGTGTTTGTTATTCTCTAATCTTGTTCCAAGCTTAAAACCCTATTCTCTTCTTCTTCCTCTCTTGTGGCCGATCGAACTACACCTCCCAAACACCTTGGGATTTTCGGTTGAGCTACAATATAAGTTAGGGTTTTGTTTGTGATCATAGAACCTAGTTTTTCGCATTGAAACGCTAACAATACGTGTGTACAAGAACGAGTGACAAGCTTACTTTAGCTTGTGGTGTTTTTTCCATTCGACTTACTTGTAGTCGATTCATCCCAAACCCAAATTAGGGTTTATATTGTTCTTGGTGATCACGTGATTCCTTGTTCTTGCTAGGAATCAAAAGGTACGCATTTATTTAATCTTTAGTTAATTATTTACATGTGATGAACTCAAATAAGTACATTTTATTACTATCATTTATCCTATTAATTTGACATGTTTTACTATATTATGTATGAGGATTGATACTTAATCGTTTACTTTTGTAATTCTCAGGTAAAAACAAGCATTTGGTGAAACTTAGCGATTATGGACTAAAAACGGAGTAAAAGGATCAAGATTGGAATTGGTTGTTGGAATGAAGAGAATGAAGACCACTGCCTGACTTTGAAGAATGCGCCGCATGGATTTATCCCATGCGCCGCATATGAAACTTTGGTCAACGAAGAATAACCAACTTGTTCTGCTCCAGATGCGCCGCATCTCACTCGTTACATGCGCCGCATCACTATAATGTTTCACCAGATACGATCCAAGATTCAAGAGGACATGCGCCGCATCCAAAGATGAAGATACGCCGCATCTTCTGGCGGTGTACGAATATTCCTGAATATTATAATCTTGGACCCCACGCGAAGTTAAGTACATGCGCCGCATCTACTTACTAGATGCGCCGCATCTTACCCTCAGACAGAAACTATAAATACCCCAAGACCGGACGAATTCGGTGTGACATATTTTATATACGAGACCGAAGACCAGAAACCAAGGACGAATTCAGTCAAGGCAGCAGCACAAGACACACCCAAATCAAGGATACAAGAGCTGTAAGAAGGTGCTGCATGTGTTTAATTCATTAAGTAGTTTTGTTTTATTGTGTTAGTAAACTTTAATTCATCAAGATTGGTGGCTTGTGTAATGTGACAACGGAAAGGTTGCACTCCCTTAAAACTGCTTTCTCATCAATTAAAGTTTATATGTTAGTGTCATTGGTGACTTTTATTAGTGCATTGATAACCTCTGTGGCTAGCTGAGCGTTGATCGGGTCGCCATGCCTCTGCCCTCGCCTATTTATTAGATGCCTATGTATTCTATGGTCTGTAGAAAAGTAGGAGAAAGATAAACGGGATAGTCATAAGTAATCATTAAGGGTTTACTCGCCAATAAGATTAGAACCAACGAGAAAGGACTTAATCTCGGTGCGTTGCATCGAACTATACACTTCATATAACACTAGCAATAAAACAAGTGACAAACTACTTATCATAAGGACAGCCCTCTTATTGTCTCGAGTATTTATCTGTGTACGTGTGTGCTACTTGCTGATTCGTGCCTATTGGTTTAGTTTATTATTTAATTGCAAACAAATCGTGCCAGTCTCTCAGGCTGAACCCCCTTGCGTTAGATTAGATTGTATAGCTAACTTAATATATTAAAATACTGATTAGAATAACTAGATAATACGTTCCACTCTTAGTGATCGACACTCTACTTACCATTATATTCATACTGACCGGGTACACTGCTCGTTAGGTGTGTGTGTTATTGATAAGTCGGCTAAATATAAATTTAAAACTTGATTAGGCATTAAAACTGCTAAACCGCAACGACACACGCAGCACATCAACATATTATTGTAGATCCTACATCCGCTGTGCAATATGCTTTGATGTTCATGTTTTGTTTATTAGTTTATAGTTTTATGATTCTAATATTCCAACAGTGGCATCATGAGCCCGTTTTTAACATGTAATTAATTACTAAAAACCTTAAAATTGAATCTTGTTGAATAGATACATGCAATTGTGATCTAGGGTTTTAGATTTTTTGTAAACCCTAATTTATGGGTCGACACCCATGTAATATTTTTAGGGTTTTAGTTTTTGTTAAAACTTGTAGAAACCCTAGGATTGCATGCAAAATTTTAAGTGTTTAATTAATGAGTACCTATGTGATGTCATTAATTAGATTGCATACAATATTGGCTTGTAAATATGTGATACATGATTTAAAGTGCAATATGGGATCCATGACAAAATCTTGCATGTTTTGTCATGGAATGTTTTGTGTTTAATTGCTACATGTTTTTTAAGATAAATCTAAAATTAGGGAAGACCCTAATTAAATATATTAATTAATTGGTTATGTGCAATGTGGTATCTAGTTAATTAAAACTTACGCGGCCAAGCTATTTGGCGTCTGTGGTCTATTGGGCACAATGAGCTCGAAAACCAATGGGAGTTTTACTAATTAGATACATTATTAATTCACATAGATATTATTAATAGGATTTATCAAAAGGTTTGCATGTGGCTATATGATATTGTTAATGATCATATATGTGTTATTGAGTGTTTATTTTTATTTTTTATTACTTGATCTTTGTGTTTAATTATGATGGATTGTAACATCAAAGAGGGTAATTTTTGAATAAAAAATAAATGAACCTAATAACTATGAAACCTTTGTAGTAAGCTATTTAATTGCCAAGTCTTATGTGCCGATAGTGGTTCGCTTCGCACGGTAATTTGCTCCCAGGCGAGACTAGCAATTAATAATTTACTACATAAATGTTTTAAGCTTTAAATCTTAAAGTTTTAATTGATTGATGCGACTGTACAAAAGTGGTCGCAGCGGCGGACCTATTATTGACAAACTATAAAGTGGGTATAAGGAGGCTTGACATTAAATTGTCATCCGAAAGGGGCGC
Organism: Artemisia tridentata subsp. tridentata; assembly: GCA_021014915.2. Classification (NCBI taxonomy): domain Eukaryota; kingdom Viridiplantae; phylum Streptophyta; class Magnoliopsida; order Asterales; family Asteraceae; genus Artemisia; species Artemisia tridentata. The sequence continues at coordinate 405,381,189 of CP139505.1, read as the reverse complement.
GTTTTTAATTAGCTTCGGCGGACGTTTGCCCCTCCACTCGCCTGTGCGTCAATAATAGACTTACCAAGTACACCATGAAAAAGTACGAAGCATCTTAAGGCAATGTTGTAAGTTTCTCAACGCCATCAATTAAATTTTGTTGATTTAAGCTGCGAATGAGTAAACAGTTTTTTGTAGAAAACATATGATACAAAGATGAATGCATGACATTTTTGTACATATTTTTTGATTACACATCAAAAATATAATACCCTTAAATTTAAGTAATATGCCAACCAATTAATACGGAAACACCTAAGATGACATTCTATCATTACTAGCAGCCTCAGCTGATGTAATGATTCAAAGAATGGTAATCAAAAGGGGTAAATTGAGCACTTTCATTGCTAGCAGCCTCAGCTGATGTGATGAAACGGCGTCAATTTACATGTTTCTAAATTGGTTAACTTAATTGAGCACTTTCATTACTAGCAGCCTCAACTGATGTAATGAAACGGCTTCAAGGCATAAAGATTTGAGGATGAAACATGCTTACATTTTGCAACTGACGTTGGCAATATAATGTGAGTCCCATGATTCTAGGAATTGCAATTGGATATTGGCAATTGGGGTTGACCCGTACCTTATTGAGTACTTTCATTACTAGCAGCCTCAGCTGATGTAGTGAAACGACGTCAATTTGGATCCTAGTTTTCAAATGAAAATTAAATGGTAATTTACCGTGGGTGTTTAATTTTCTTAAAAAAATTTAATTATCGAAAGTACTAACTTTTGAAAATTTTTTTCTGTAGAAATGGCCCAACCCGACAACACAAACATGAATAACATGAGTTCTGCTTTCAAAGCTATGATTGAAAGAGAAAAGTTGACTGGGACTAATAATTTCAATGATTGGTATCGTTCTTTGAGGATTACTCTTAGAATTGCCAAAAGATTTGAATATCTTAGTAAGCCTCTTCCTGCAGCTCCTGCTGGTACTGCCTCCACTGCTGAGCATGAGGAGTACAATACTGAGTATGAGAAGCATAACGATGTGGCTTGTCTCATGTTATCTGGAATGGAAACTCAATTGCAAAAGCAATTTGAGAATTATGGTCCTATGAACATGGTAAATGAGCTCATACGCATGTTCGAAAAACCACCAATGACAGAGTTATATGATCTGTTAGATTCTCTGGCCAAGTGTAAGCAGGATGCTGGTACACCCGTGAGTGCCCATGTATTGGAGATGAAAGGATATCTTGATCGATTGGACACACTCGGATGCGGGTACGTGCAAGATGTAAAAGTTGGCCTCATCAACCGATCCCTCAATCAGGATTTGTATGGTGAGTTTGTGCGTAACTTTAATATGCATAGCACGGGGAAGACGATAAGTGATTTGCATGCAATGCTTATCGAATTTGAAAAGGGACTCTCAAAGAAGGCACCTACACCTGCTGTTATGGCAATAAGAGGTGGTAGGGTTACTAAGCCCAATAAACCGCAGCATGTGAACAAGAAGGGCAAAGGCAAAGCTGACAAAGGAAAACAGGTCTTGATCCATCAGCAGAAGCCGAAGAAGCAGAATCCTCCTGCTAAGACGGATTATCCCAAGAAGGATACGGCTGCTTGTTACCACTGCCACACTCCTGGACACTGGAAGAGGGACTGTCCATTGTTGCTTGAGGAGTGTCGCAAGAATAAAAATGCCAAGGGCGCGAGCACTTCAGGTATTTTTATGGTTGAATTATTTTCTTTTCCTCGTAAGCAAAATGCCTGGATATATGATACAGGATGTGGTACTCACATTTGTAATACATCGCAGGGGCTTAGAGGAGCTAAGAAGCTGAACTATGGGGAGTGCTACTTGTATGTCGGCAATGGTATATGTGCAGCAGTGGAAGCCATAGGGACTTTTGACTTACTTTTACCTTCGGGTTTAATTTTAGTAATGAACAATTGTCATTACGCACCGTCTATTGTTAGAGGTGTTGTTTCAGTTTCTTTATTGTTGGATAATGGTTTTGAGCATACTTTTAATAATAATGGAATTTCGGTTTCTTTAAATTCTGTTTTTTATTTTAATGCAATTCCATTAAATGGTGTGTTTGAAATTGATATGGAAAATCATGCATCCAACGGAAATAATTCTGTGTATAGCATTGGCAATAAGAGAATCAAGTCGAACTTGGATTCATCTTATTTATGGCACTGTCGTCTTGCTCATATAGGCAAGAAACGCATGGAAAGGCTGCAACATGATGGGCTTTTGAAAGATATCGATGATGATTCATTCGATAAATGCGAATCTTGCATTTCTGGGAAGATGACAAAGAAACCTTTCCATAGCAATACGGAAAAGGCTTCGGATCTACTTGGATTGATACACACGGATGTGTGTGGTCCACTTAGACATGTGTCTAAACGCGGTGCTACCTACTTCCTAACCTTCACGGATGACTATAGTCGTTATGGTTGTGTTTATTTACTTAAACACAAACATGAAGTCTTTGAGACATTCAAGGTTTTTAAGAATGAAGTAGAATTACAACTCGGTAAGAAGATCAAGGCTCTTCGATCCAATCGTGGTGGTGAATATTTAAGCCAAGAGTTTAAAGATTATCTAGCTGAGTGTGGCATTTTCCAGCAACTCACTTCTCCTTATACTCCACAACAAAATGGTGTATCTGAAAGGAGAAATCGTACATTGCTTGATATGGTACGATCTATGTTTAATCTTACAACTCTTGCATTATCCTTTTGGGACTATGCTCTTGAAAGTGCTGTTCGCATATTAAATATGGTTCCAACTAAGAAGGCTGATAAGACTCCATATGAATTATGGACTGGAAAAGCTCCCAACTTGTCTTACTTAAAGGTCTGGGGTTGTGAGGCGTTTGTTAAACGTGACTCACCTGATAAACTCCAACAAAGATCGGTTAAGTGTATCTTCGTAGGATACCCTAAGGAAACAAGGGGTTACTACTTTTACTTCCCACCAGAAAATAAAGTCATTGTGGCTAGGTATGGTGAATTCCTTGAGGAGAGTTTCTTGTCTCAATAATTCAGTAGGAGAGTATATGATCTTGAAAATGATCAAGAAGATACGTCACCTTCTGAGAACACTAACACACTTCCTGTGGAACCTGAAAGTTTAGGTCCTCCACCTGAAGTTGAAGTGGTTCCCATCCATAGATCTTCAAGATCTACAAAAGCTCCTGAACGTCTATGTTTAAACGTAGAGTGTGAGGAAACTATACTAGGGGATCTTGATGAGCCAACTAGTTATAGGGCTGCCATTAATAGTCCTGAGAAGGATAAATGGCAGATTGCTATGGATGGGGAAATGCAATCCATGAAAGACAATAAAGTATGGATTGAAGTAGACCTTCCTCCCAATGCTAAGGTAGTTGGGAGTAAGTGGCTCTTCAAAAAGAAGACGGACATGGATGGCAATGTACACACCTACAAAGCTCATTTGGTGGCTAAAGGCTTTACCCAAACATATGGTGTCGACTATGAGGAGACCTTTTCTCCTGTGGCTGACATTAGAGCTATTAGGATTCTTATAGCCATAGCTGCTTACTATGACTATGAGATATGGCAAATGGATGTCAAAACCGCCTTTCTAAATGGTCGCCTAGATAAAGACATCTACATGGCGCAACCTGAGGGGTTTGTGAATCCACAATTTCCTGAGCGTGTTTGCAAGCTTCAAAGATCCATTTATGGATTGAAGCAAGCATCAAGGCAATGGAATAAGAAATTTGATGAGGAAATCAAGAAGTTTGGATTTACTCAAAATTTCGATGAGCCGTGTGTATACCACAAAGTTAGTGGGAGTAACACTACTTTTCTTATCCTATATGTCGATGACATATTAATCATGGGAAATCATATACCAAGTCTTAATGAAGTTAAGTCTTATCTATGTACATGTTTTTCTATGAAGGATTTAGGAGAAGCAGCTTACATCCTTGGAATCAAGATCTATAGAGACAAATCTAAGCTGTTAATTGGATTAAGCCAAAGTGCTTACATGGATAAAATATTGAAAAGATTCAATATGCAAAATTCCAAGAAGGGATATTTGCCCATGCAAGTGGATCATGGCTTAAGTAGCGAAATGTGTGCTTCTACACCTGAAGAGGTGGAATACATGAATAAAGTTCCATATGCTTCAGCAGTAGGATCTATCATGTATGCAGTTAGATGCACAAGGCCAAATGTGGCATTCGCGCAAAATTTGACCAGTCATTACCTGCAGAATCCAGGGAAAGATCACTGGCATGCTGTTAAGAACATTCTTAAGTATTTAAGGAATACTAAAGATATGTTTCTTGTGTTCGGGGGAAATCCAGACGCAGAACTGAATGTTACAGGTTTCTGCGATGCGTCCTTTCAAACTGATAAAGTTGATACGAAGTCTCAGACGGGTTACGTTTTTGTCATCAATGGAGGAGCTGTAGACTGGAAGAGCAAAAAGCAGAGTACAACGGCCATGTCTGCTACAGAAGCTGAGTATATTGCTGCATCAGAAGCTGCAATGGAAGCTGTTTGGATAAGGAAATTCATTTCGGATCTTGGAGTGATGCCGTCAATTAAATTACCTATAAATGTGTATTGCGACAACTCTGCTGCAATCACATTTACCAATGAACCTGGAGTTATGAAGGGCGCCAGACACTTTCGTAGAAAGTATCACTATGTTCGAGAACAAGTCGAACAAGGAGAAATCAATGTACTCAAAGTTCACACAGATGACAATCTGGCTGATCCTTTGACGAAGGCATTATCTAAGGAAACGTTTACTCGACATGCTGAGGGTATTGGTCTTCGTTTAGCCAATAGTTTCATGTAAATCTGTGGTTAGTGTATTTGATAAGGGATATGTAAACAATATTATTTTTAATGAAATAAAGTGCGGATAATGTTTATTATCATTTATTAATATTGTATCCTATATTTGCATGTTTAAATCCGTGAATAATTAATTTATTCTAAATAGTCCGTTGTCGATTAATGATATGGGAATATTATTAAATAAAGACAAATGTGAGGATTGGTAGAATGTACTGTAAGGTTGAGATACAAATATCACATGATATTCAATATTGGAAAAATTGAATATAGGACTTATCCCAACCACATGATTATACTTTATGGATCATCATCATTAAGTAAATCATGAATATTTATCCTCAGACTTGAGATACCAGGTGACTGCCGAGGATGTAGCTCATTTTCTGTAAGATAGTCTAACGCTATCCGTAATAGGTGGCTATAAGGGCTATTTTCAGAGGTGATGTGAAATCTAAGGGTTACGCTCGTAGTCAACAAAGGATTTGTTCCTTCAACTTTGTGTTGAAGTTTAATACTGCTTGGCCACTCGTAGGGTTGACAAGATGTTTGCGTGCGCACGCCCAAAGTCTATCTGGAAGACGTTCAAATGTTTTGGTAATCTCGATCAATTATGTATAAACGAGAAACTAATTTTTAATTATGGAATGACCTTGATCCATATCCATATTAACGCGGTATTAGAAACAAAAGGATAAGTATGATGATTATATCATCACGTGGTTTTTCCAGGAAAACCATACTCGGATCGAGCTGGGGGCATTGGGAAGGTTAAGCTAGACTGACTCATGTCATTACTATATTAATAAATATCCAAGTGGGAGCTATTAGAGTTTATGGATAAATATTAATATTAGTGTGTCCGGTTTTGAACCCGTGACTCGGGATTGCACACATAGCGTATGAGTCTCAATGTTATTGAATAATTAATTAACTTATTAATTTATTTAGTTATTCATTTCACAAATAATACTTAACGACAGCTAGTAGTTAACGGGGTTAGATAACGCTTGTTAAAGGACTAATTATGAAAGATAGGAAGAGAAGGATCTAGAAACCCATGCTTGGGCTTAGATCGACCGAACCCAACCTAAGGGTTAGGGTAGTCGGTTTTGGTGGAGTGGGGAACAAGAAAAGGAGCCTATAAATACAAACCTATTATGTTTGTTATTCTCTAATCTTGTTCCAAGCTTAAAACCCTATTCTCTTCTTCTTCCTCTCTTGTGGCCGATCGAACTACACCTCCCAAACACCTTGGGATTTTCGGTTGAGCTACAATATAAGTTAGGGTTTTGTTTGTGATCATAGAACCTAGCTTTTCGCATTGAAACGCTAACAATACGTGTGTACAAGAACGAGTGACAAGCTTACTTTAGCTTGTGGTGTTTTTTCCATTCGACTTACTTGTAGTCGATTCATCCCAAACCCAAATTAGGGTTTATATTGTTCTTGGTGATCACGTGATTCCTTGTTCTTGCTAGGAATCAAAAGGTACGCATCTATTTAATCTTTAGTTAATTATTTACATGTTATTGTAGATCCTACATCCGCTGTGCAATATGCTTTGATGTTCATGTTTTGTTTATTAGTTTATAGTTTTATGATTCTAATATTCCAACAATGCATTCATATCTATAATTATGTCGTTTAAATATTTGTGTTTGATAACTTGAAAGGATTCATTAGTATCTGATTTAATTACTTTTCTTAACAGTTATCAAAAGATCAAGGCAAAATACTTCACGTGTATCGGACATCAGTCATGGCAGGTGAAGCAATCTTTTGGATTCGAATATCTAATGACATTTTGTGAATGACGACAACTATATTTCAACAAAATTGTAACATAAACACTACTTTCATTGTTAGATAAGCATAGGAAGATACTTGATACACCATTATAAGAATAGAATATGGAATCGAGTATTGTTGCAAGTAAAGATAAAGTTAAGAATGATATAAATAAAGGAATACATTGCTTTCATTGTTAGATAAGCATAAGGAGATACTTGATCCAACATTATAAAAATGGAATATGGAATCGAGTATTGTTGGAAGCAAAGATGAAGTTAAGAATGATATAAATAAAGGAATACACTGCTTTCATTGTTAGATAAGCAATAAGAGATACCTGATCCAATATTATAAGAATGGAATATAGAATCGAGTAATGTTGGAAGAAAAGATGAAGTTAAGATAGGTATAAATAGAGGGATTAGCACATATACCTCTCCTTAACAGTTATAAAAAGATCCAAGCAAAATACTTCACGTGTATAGGACATCAGTCATGGCAGGTGAAGAAATCTTTTGGATTCGAATATCTAATGACATTTTGTGAATGACGACAACTATATTTCAACAAAATTGTAACATAAACACTACTTTCATTGTTAGATAAGCATAGGAAGATACTTGATACACCATTATAAGAATAGAATATGGAATCGAGTATTGTTGCAAGTAAAGATAAAGTTAAGAATGATATAAATAAAGGAATACATTGCTTTCATTGTTAGATAAGCATAGGGAGATACTTGATCCAACATTATAAAAATGGAATATGGAATCGAGTATTGTTGGAAGCAAAGATGAAGTTAAGAATGATATAAATAAAGGAATACATTGCTTTCATTGTTAGATAAGCAATAAGAGATTCTTGATCCAATATTATAAGAATGGAATATAGAATCGAGTAATGTTTGAAGAAAATATGAAGTTAAGAAAGGTATGAAAATCTTGAAACAAATGATTCTTAATCCTATCGAGTGAGACTTACAATGAAGGTGCTCATATAACGTCCCATTGGATGCATATTCGAAGACTAAAACTCGTGTAAATGGGACACCTTCGATACAATACCCCATCAATTTCCCGATGTTTTCGTGATTTAGCCTTGCCAGATCTGCCACCTGATCAACCAAAGCGAAAACGTTACAATGAGTCACAATAAATCATTATATAAAGAAACTCACTGTTCGTTCTTATGCGTTCATATCTATATACGCAACATAATTAAGTGTCCCACACAAAACATCAAAATGCCTACTTACTGTACTCATAATGAAACAACCTCAAATCATACTTATAATCTGATTTAACAACACATGAAGTAGCTTATAGTAAGACGTACTTATTGTGTTTTCTGATATTTGTAATTTGCTTAAAGGCTGATTTTTCACATTTTTCTGATGGCCCAACAACATCCATCTCATATAAAATTCCAAAACTGTTTAAAAGTATTATAATTATGTCGTTTAAATATTTGTGTTTGATAACTTGAAAGGATTCATTAGTATCTGATTTAATTACTTTTCTTAACAGTTATCAAAAGATCCAGGCAAAATACTTCACGTGTATCGGACATCAGTCATGGTAGGTGAAGCAATCTTTTGGATTCGAATATCTAATGACATTTTGTGACTGACGACAACTATATTTCAACAGAATCGTAACATAAACACTACTTTCATTGTTAAATAAGCATAGGAAGATACTTGATACACCATTATAAGAATAGAATATGGAATCGAGTATTGTTGCAAGTAAAGATAAAGTTAAGAATGTTATAAATAAAGGAATACATTACTTTCATTGTTAGATAAGCAATAAGAGATTCCTGATCCAATATTATAAGAATGGAATATAGAATCGAGTAATGTTGGAAGAAAAGATGAAGTTAAGAATCATTGTGGCCAATAGCAAGCCAAAAGTTGGTGTATTTCTTGTCCACAAATGTGTCTACATTAGCTAAGAAGCAAATAAAGTTCTGTGTGACATCCGAATTCCCAATCTCAAAAAAAGATGTCTTAAATCATGATACCATGGTTTGCTAACAATGTAAACAGATTGCACAAGCATGTATGAACGTGGTGTAAACCTAAAGTCCCAATAATCAGCTTTGCAGTGTTCAGCTATTTTAATGAAAGTTTGAGGGGTAATATAATAAGTATTTTAGAAACAGAAGCGGATAAGTTTTAAGGGGTAATATAATCAGATTTGTTTCGTTCAATCAAAACAAAACAAGAAATAGTGTGTGATGTGTGGTTTTGCAACCTTACAACAGGTTTTACCTCTCGAGGGATCTCAAGAGGCTTACAACCCCACCAGGCAGTGTACCTGACCGATGTAGTATAGTGTAGTGGTAAGTACGGGGGATTGATCGTTCTCCATAGGGAATAGTGTTCGTTAGGTATGAAAAACTACTCTAATAGGTCTAAGGGTTGAGGAAGATTCTTTTTTATGTTTTTATAATTTTATGAAAGCAAGTAAAATCTCGGGTTTGAAGGAGTGGGCGGAATTAGTTGCTAGTCAACTAACCCAAATTACTACGAATGCAAATAAAATAAATAACTGAAAATAAAAAGTTGGTGAGAACTTATGTGTAGAGAAATGTGTTCACTTAGATTTCCTTACTCCCTAACTATCTTTTACCGGTTGATTAGTGTGTATTAGTTGCGTGGATGACGTGTGTATTCCTTAATACCAATCGTGGGGTGGCGTACGTACTTCCCCAACTCTACAAGCTCCTACTTCACTCCTATGTCGAGCCGGCTAGGAAGCTCCTAACATGGGATCACTAGAATTCGCTTGTGCATTAAATACAACCATAAAAACCTTTAGTACGCATTTGGTTCATGTTTCTTAAGACGTTCAAGCAAGTTACCGAATAGGAAGTTAGCCAGTTTTCTTAAGCCTAACATAGATAAACAATCATCCAATACAACTAATAACGCACTAATAACCAATAATCAATAGCTAGGTTTCATTAGATCTAAGCAAACACAAGATAAATCTAGCCTAACATGTTAAACAAAAGACAAGAACAAGATAAAATCAAACAACACATAGACATATTGAATGATTAATTGATAACTTATCTTTCAATGTAACATAGAAGATCTCAAGGCAAAAAGCCTTGAAAAAGATGCTAAAATCGTCTTAGGGTTTTCTCCCAAAAATTCCACACTCAGTTCTCTTTATGACAAAGAATTGCAAAACTATATATAGATTTTTACATCTGACGGCGTCACCTTATGGAGTGTGACGCCGTCACCTCGCCGCTTCTAGGGTTCCCGGATGGCCTTCTTGACGCCGTCCCTCTTTAGCTCTCCAAAATCCGTTCTGGCTTATCAAGGCTTGACGCCGTCAGACCTTGAACGTGACGCCGTCCCTCTTTGAATTAAGCCGTGACGCCCTTGATCAGGTTAAAGCGTGACGCCGTCAGAATTCACATGCAATTTTCACTGGCTTATCATGAGTAAATTTCACATCCACCTTTTCTTGCCAAGCCATGACGCCGTCCAGAGTAAAATCTGACGCCGTCAAAGGTAACTTTTAGCCGATTTTTGAGACTTTGTCGTTTTCTTCACTTTTATGCTCCAAAAACGTCCAAAATGCCTCCTTTTCCAGATTTCTCCTCAAAAGTACCTAAAATGACAAAAGGAACGATTTAGGGCAATATTTGATCAAATAAATACGATTTAGGGCTTAAATGACCCCTTAAAAGCGGTACACTTTTCGCTTCATCAAATACCCTTACACTTGAGATTTGCTTGTCCTCAAGCAAATGCGCTTTTATTCTAATCAAAATACAGGTTAGGGGTCATTTAATGCAAACATAAAAGTAATTACAACAAATAATCGTTCCACTTCAATCATGATAAGCACGGAGATTATAAACTAGCACCTCACAAGTAGTGTTTAGATACTCACATCTCTCAAGTGTCATCAAAATAAATCTCATAAATGAAAACGGATAATATCTCTCACTACCTGTCATAGCAAATAGATTACCATAGGCTTGGGAAAGGATCGAAAACCTCCTCCACTAGGCGTAAGCACCTAAGATAAACTATCAAAGAGGGCTTTTAAATGGGTTATAACGTTAGGTGTAGGGAAAAGGAAAACACGGTTTTGTTGGATAAAGGATATTTTACTGGTGGCGAGTTAAAGATCTTGATTAATTACATGTACTATACAATGTTGCTAAGCCAAGACTCGACTCGATTTAAGCTAAAAATAAAATAACAAAAACATAAAATAAACATAAAATGAAACGGGATGGTAGTCCGTATGTTTTTTCTCTTTTTTTTTTTTTTTTTTTTTTTTTTTTTTTTTGCATACACTTTTGCCCTACCATCCAAAATAATACATCATAGGGGCATTGCATCCCCTTACACTTGAACTTTTACATAACTTTACAAATAACTATTCTAATGACTCGAATTAAGATAATTGAAAAACTTGGAGTACTTTTAAAATATTTAGCACATATGGGGGTAATAATGTTGTTCTTCCCCATTACTCCATTACACTAGTACTTTACCCATGAGTCCCAATCGTCCCAAAACAATATGTACAAGGATATGACTCGACTTAGCAACCATGTAATCAATTAGATAATTAACTTGGGTTTAAACAAATGTTGTAACAATAATGCACTAAAGATGAGTGCATACAAGGTAGGCTAAGGCGATTTGGGTGTACATTTAAGTGGGGTGTAAACAAATTCTTCCTTTAAGTAAAATGCTTAAAGGTCGAAACGAAAAGATAGGCTCTGAGGGGTGTACTAGGGGTATCGTGTACTAAAAATGAGTACAACGCAAAGGGTGTGGGAGAATTACTTGACCAATGTAGCCAAAGTAATTATAACAAAAACACAGGTGTAAAACAATGGGTTAATCCTAATGCCTCTTATCATGTAGTAAATCTAACTACACGAATGTAGTCTCACTTGTGGCCTTGGAATGGTCCTAACGCAAGTTCTAGAATCTAAGTGCTACCGATACACACATCATAGCATAAATGCTTTTCCTACCAATTCTAGGGGCGAACCTCACATATTTGGGGGTGGAAAATTTTTTAGTGGTACGGTTTTTGTGCTAGTCATATAACTCCTATCCGTGAGACGCTCATTAAGATCAAAGTTTCACTCCTAGATGTTGTAAAAAATTTTAAATTTGGCACTAAAATTACCTTAACAAGTATTTCTCTCAGTTTTATTACACATCTACTATTAAACAAACAAAAATCAAGCGTAATAGCATTCTCTAAAATCGTACTTTTACCCTCCCCTTACACTTAAGATGAACATTGTCCCCAATGTTCAAATAACAAGATGTAAAAGCATAAAGTAAAAGAATGAAATCAAATACTCCCCTGATTCGCTCGGTGGATAATGAAGTAACACGGTTAAATCTTCTTCCAAAGTAATGTTGAAGCTCCATGACTAATGCATCGCCATAGGCTTGATTCAAAACATTTCCTTGTCCAAAATAACCTGTTAAACCTGAGAAAACAAACACGAAAACCTGCATAACATCGGCGGGATAAATCTATATATAAGGATATAATGCTTGTGGAATGATAATTTTGCAGATTCCTGGAGATTATAAGTTGGAGATTTAATAAAAACTTTTTAAAAACAAAACTTTCAAAAATTTCTGAAAATTAAATCTGACGCCGTCAGGTTATAAACCCTGACGCCGTCAGAAATGACCTGACAAAAATTCTCATTTTAAGTTTCCGGAAAATTTCTAGAAAAACCTTTACCTTACTTCCTGGAAATCCTGCAAAACATCATTATGACTCGATACAAGCATTTGACTCAAACAAATACGAATATGTATGTTAATTTAATATTATTACGATTCATGTTCATATGTGTTCTAATAAACCAATTTAGATTTCCCTTACACTTATCTTTTGCAAAATACCTTTATATGTAGTTAAGACGAAGTTAAAAACAAAATAAAGCATTTTCACAATTTTAGTTTTGAACATGAATCAATAATAATAAAAATTAAACACACATACGGAAACAAATAAAAAACAAACAAACAAACAAATAAACACACAAAGCAAATAAAGATTGGGTTGCCTCCCAAGAAGCGCTTTTCTTTATTAACGAGTCTTGTAGCTAGACTCAAAGTCACGCTACCCTACGTAAGTGAGCTCGTCATCGAGGACGTCTTTAGGGTTAAGCTTGGATTGAAGTTTCCTATTGGTCTGCTTAGTACGATATATCTTTTCAAACTTCTCTCCATCCGGGTCATACAATGTCATCTTAATATGCCATGACCCATCTCCATCTTTGGGTGGTTTATCCCAATTCCACTTATGATCATCTTCCTCACTAGTCCACTTATTCATTCCTAGGTTAATTGGCAAAACTCCTAGGAACTCAATCATCCTTCTAAAAACTAGAGGGTCCTCAAATGGATCCAATTCGGTGTCCCTAGCCAAGAGTTGTTCTACCGTATGTGTTCGGTTCACAAAGTCCTCTTCTAGGTAAAATGGGCGTTGGGGTCCTATGAAGCCTCTATCTATCCAAGGTCCATATCTAGATGGTCTCCTATTCAACTCTAACAAATGGGGTGTCGGTTCATCACTAGTATCATAAGCATGTTTCTTCACATCATAGACTGACCACGTATCTCCTTCTCCTACCGCTATCTTAGATTCATTGCAATCAATCATAGCACTAGCGGTCGCCAAAAATCCTCTACCTATCAACAAAGGGCATGTAGGGTCGCTAACCATATCAAGGACGTGGAAATCGGCTAAAATGGTTAGTTTTCCGATGTGCACTAACACGTCCTTAACTACTCCAACCGGGTAAGCAACACTCCCATCCGCTAAACCTATTATCACCTCGGTTTCTTCAAGTTTTCCTAGTTTTAGAGAGGTGTAGAGAGGTAACGGAAGTAGGTTAAGGCTTGATCCAAGATCGGCTAATGTGTCATAAGCCTCCGAATTACCGATCTTGCAAGGTAGAATGAATAAGCCCGGTCATCTAACTTCTTAAGTAGTTTGTTTTGAACGAAGGCGGTCCCTTTTTCGCCTAACTTGAGCTTCTTCTCATCCAACACATCAACAACCGGGACTTTCAAGGTGGAGCTCCTTGAATTCTTCGTCAAGGTTTTGAGTGGGAGGTGTTTCAACTATGTTGTTGACCAATTTGGATGTCATAACTTCTTGGTCATTTGGAACGACTTGGGTTTGTTTGAAACACGTGCTCATGGAATTGACCGAATAATATTGTGGACAAGAACTAGGGACGAAACCGATGAAATAGCATTGACGTTTAGTTTCGGGTTCTTGACCGTGTTGCTAGGGAGTGCTCCCATTTCTCGGTCATTGAGGGCTTTCAACAAGGTGTCAATCTTATTGGTCATCTCGCTTTGTTTTTGTTTGAAATCGGCTTCAAACTTGGCTAAACGAGCTTCTTGAGATGCCATAAATTGAGACATCAATCCTTCAAAGTTATCGGTACTACCATTGCCGGAAGGATTGTTGTTGAAAGTACGGTTCGAGTTGGAACCGCTTGATTGGAAACGATTAGGTGGGTTGGAAGAATTGGGTTGTTGTGCGTTTTGGTTTTGTTTCCACCTAAGGTTCGGGTGATTTTTCCATGAGGGGTTGTATGTATCACCGTAATGGTTTGGCTCGGGTTTGAAAGTGTACCACTTGTCTCCCGCTCCGTCGGTACGCGAGGATGCGTAGTCCACAAAAGCTTGTTCGGGGAGTTCCATGCAATCATGAGTGTCGTGGGGACCACTACATAATTCACATGAAGAAGTGATTTTGTTCACTTGGCTTGAAAGTTTAGGAACCTCGTAGGATTTCATGAGAAACTTGACTTGGTCTTCAAGTTCTATGATCCTACGGTCGGAAGTGCTTGAATTGTTCGAAGGCAAAGATATTGCCTTGACCGTTTTATTCAAATCACGGGGATCACTCCAACTTTCGTTGTCATAAAGAGCAAGATCCTCTAGGAGAGCCCATGATTGTTCCGCACTTAGATCACGTAGCTTGCCACCGGCCGATTGGTCAATGGTTTGCCTTGTGTAGAGATTGATATGGTCATAGAAGATTTGGACTTGGAGCCAAAGTTCTATGCCATGGTGAGGGACTTTTTGGAGTAAGTCCTTAAATCGAGTCCATGCCTCGTAGAGAGTTTCGCCTTGACGTTGTTGGAACATCAAGATATCATTCCTTAGCTTGGTAGTTCTTCCTGGTGGGAAAAACTGAGCAAGGAACCGAGTGGTGAGATCATCCCAAGAGGTGATGGATCCTGCGGGTTGACGTTCTAGCCACTGACTAGCTTGATCCCGCAGAGAGAATTGAAAGAGACGCAATCGGGTCGTCTCTCGAGTGGCAACATCAAGGTCTATAGAATCAACGATTTTAAGAAAGTCCTTGAGGTGTTGATTAGGATCTTCAGAACGAAGTCCATGGAATGCGCATCCGCTTTGCACCAACCGGATGGTGTCGGATCGCAAGGGTGTGACATTGGCTCCTTGAGTGAGCTCAATGGTGTTTCGATAGCCATGGTGGCTAGGACGGGAATACTCTCCTAAAATACGGGCTCTAGGAGGTGGTGGTGGTTGTTGTGGTGGTGGGATGTTGGGATCAAGGATATTACCATCTTCCATGATGTCGAATGGTAATGGTTACGAACAAAGAAACGAAGAAAATAGATAGACTAAAGAAAATCTAGAAAAAGAAAATAAAAATCTCACTAGAAAGGAATCTAGTGAGTAGACCTATAAAATAAAAATTCAACCTAAACAATAACTATTCCCCGGCAACGGCGCCAAAAACTTTATGCGTGGTTTTGCAACCTTACAACAGGTTTTACCTCTCGAGGGATCTCAAGAGGCTTACAACCCCACCAGGCAGTGTACCTGACCGATGTAGTATAGTGTAGTGGTAAGTACGGGGGATTGATCGTTCTCCACAGGGAATAGTGTTCGTTAGGTATGAAAAACTACTCTAATAGGTTTAAGGGTTGAGGAAGATTCTTTTTTATGTTTTTATAATTTTATGAAAGCAAGTAAAATCTCGGGTTTGAAGGAGTGGGCGGAATTAGTTGCTAGTCAACTAACCCAAATTACTACGAATGCAAATGAAATAAATAACTGAAAATAAAAAGTTGGTGAGAACTTATGCGTAGAGAAATGTGTTCACTTAGATTTCCTTACTCCCTAACTATCTTTTACCGGTTGATTAGTGTGTATTAGTTGCGTGGATGACGGGTGTATTCCTTAATACCAATCGTGGGGTGGCGTACGTACTTCCCCAACTCTACAAGCTCCTACTTCACTCCTATGTCGAGCCGGCTAGGAAGCTCCTAACATGGGATCACTAGAATTCGCTTGTGCATTAAATACAACCATAAAAACCTTTAGTACGCATTTGGTTCATGTTTCTTAAGACGTTCAAGCAAGTTACCGAATAGGAAGTTAGCCAGTTTTCTTAAGCCTAACATAGATAAACAATCATCCAATACAACTAATAACACACTAATAACCAATAATCAATAGCTAGGTTTCATTAGATCTAAGCAAACACAAGATAAATCTAGCCTAACATGTTAAACAAAAGACAAGAACAAGATAAAATCAAACAACACATAGACATATTGAATGATTAATTGATAACTTATCTTTCAATGTAACATGGAAGATCTCAAGGCAAAAAGCCTTGAAAAAGATGCTAAAATCGTCTTAGGGTTTTCTCCCAAAAATTCCACACTCAGTTCTCTTTATGACAAAGAATTGCAAAACTATATATAGATTTTTACATCTGACGGCGTCACCTTATGGAGTGTGACGCCGTCACCTCGCCGCTTCTAGGGTTCCCGGATGGCCTTCTTGACGCCGTCCCTCTTTAGCTCTCCAAAATCCGTTCTGGCTTATCAAGGCTTGACGCCGTCAGACCTTGAACGTGACGCCGTCCCTCTTTGAATTAAGCCGTGACGCCCTTGATCAGGTTAAAGCGTGACGCCGTCAGAATTCACATGCAATTTTCACTGGCTTATCATGAGTAAATTTCACATCCACCTTTTCTTGCCAAGCCATGACGCCGTCCAGAGTAAAATCTGACGCCGTCAAAGGTAACTTTTAGCCGATTTTTGAGACTTTGTCGTTTTCTTCACTTTTATGCTCCAAAAACGTCCAAAATGCCTCCTTTTCCAGATTTCTCCTCAAAAGTACCTAAAATGACAAAAGGAACGATTTAGGGCAATATTTGATCAAATAAATACGATTTAGGGCTTAAATGACCCCTTAAAAGCGGTACACTTTTCGCTTCATCAGTGTGATGTGATTCGTAACAATGAAGGTGTTTGCTAATCGTATAGATATACGAATACAAAGGGAGGATTTGAGGTTTCATTTGGTGGTGGCTGCTAGAAAAAGTTACGTTTGTGTGTGTGTGTGTCTAAGAGTGATTATTAAGGGCAAAGTTAGTTATAGTAGCGTTTTTATTATTAGGGTGTTGGGCTGTTAGATTTCTGTGAAAGAAACATATCAAATTAGTTAATTTTGATTTATGTTCAATCAAGGAATGGAATAAAACACACCTCTATGTTGAGAAGCAAAGTGTGACTTTTAAACGAATGACATTTTGTATTGAATGTTATATTCCTTTCGTGTAACCAAACATATTATGTTTCATACTTTTTAGTTACATTTTGAATAAAAGAAATATATTATACCATTTAAGTCAGTTAATTTTGCTTTCAGTTTAATAAAGGAATGGAATAAAACACACCTCATGTTGAGAAGCAAAGTGTGACTTTTAAAGGAATGATGTTTTGTATCGAATGCTATATTCCTTTTGTGTAATCAGCATATTATGTTTCAATCCTATGTTTACTTAATTATGATGCTTCAAATAGTATTTAAAAAAAATACATATATCAATATCAGTGGTATAATTAAAAGATGTCATTTCTCACTCAAAATATGTGAAAATCACATTTTCACCTCTCTTACATATCCATTTTCCCAACGTCTTACACCATCACAGAAAATAGTTGACAATCATCGAAAACCGTCATACATCAGTACCAATCTCAAGAAAATCAAAAACCGTTTTAAGCTATCTGGTACTATGTTATATTTCTTAAGTCTAAAAATGATCATTTAAAGGTGACCAAATTATTTTGTGCTTCAAACATAAAAATTTGCTCGCTAGAAAATTTAATTACACGAGTGAAGGGTACAATAATATACAATGTCCAATGCATGTCCTATCATATACATAGACCATAGACCAGAATCTGCTTTATGAATGTAGAAAATAATATATTTCATTATTTCTTTTCCTTTCCTAATGGCCTTTCAAAATATATATCTGTTGATCATAGGATTGAACCATAAATACCATCAACTCTTACGTTGAATAATTTGGAAGTCATGATCAAATTCATGTATTTTTAAGTGACTAGTAATTTATAACAAGCAATAGTTTTTCTATGAACATCGATGGGCATAACATACAATTTCATTTTTAAACTACGTATTTTTTCTTCAAGAACAAGTTAGAAACAGAAAGTGTAGCACATTTTTCTATAAACAGATGACCTATGTCATACTCCGTAACATCTACAACGTAACTGTAAATGTAATAACATCAATTATGGGACGTAATGGTACATCCATTCCAAATGCATAGACGACATTTTATTGGAACATCACTTTAAAATAGGTAAAATGCTATTATACTTTCATACTACTTTTTAGTTACATTTTGAATAAAAAAAATATATTTTACCCATTTAAGTAAGTTTACTTTGCTTTCAGTTCAATCAAGGAATGGAATAAAATACACCTACCTCACGTTTAGAATCTAAATGTGACTATTAAAGGAGTGACGTTTTGTATCCAAGGCTATATTTCTTTTCTGTAACCAAACATATTCTGTTTCATTCCTCTATAAAGGTGCACTCCACTCTTATCTTCATTACAGCCAGACATTAGTCCGTTTAGATTTTTATAGGAGTATCCAACTGGTATGTCTCTGTTTTCTTTCATTTTCGATGCATCTTATATATGTTTTTTGTTTGGGTGATATGCATTGCTAAGTTATAATGTGTGTTTTATTCCATTCCTTGATTGAACAGAAATCAAAATTAACTAATTTAATATGTTTCTTCCATTAAAAATGATTTGCAGCCAACTCGCTGCACTTGTGATTATTAAGGGTAAACTTAGTTATAGTAGCGTTTGTGTTTGTGTGTGTTACGTTTTTATTCCATTCACATAACTATTTCACAGTCAAAATAAACGACAAAACACTCCCGCGGAAACGCGCGGGCTACCCCACTCGTTATTATTACAAAGACATTAATGTTAGATGTTCAAGTTTACACTTTACACTGTAGATGGTACACTTTTCTTATCAAAGTTCGTAATATATTTTTCAATTATTAATGCTTGAATTGAATGGTTTAAAATATTTATACAATATTTCTTTTAATGTTTAATTAGTTTCATCACATGATGGCAATGGCATTTTGTGAATGACGACAACTATATTTCAACAGAATTGTGACATAAACATTACTTTCATTGTTAGATAAGCATAGGAAGATACTTGATACAACATTATAAGAATAGAATATGGAATCGAGTATTGTTGCAAGTAAAGATAAAGTTAAGAATGATATAAATAAAGGAATACATTGCTTTCATTGTTAGATAAGCATAGGGAGATACTTGATCCAACATTATAAAAATGGAATATAGAATCGAGTATTGTTGGAAGCAAAGATGAAGTTAAGAATGATATAAATAAACTTTTGTTATTTTCTTTGTTATTTGGTTCATTAAAGGAATACATTGCTTTCATTGTTATATAAGCAAATAAGAGATACCAAATCCAATATTATAAGAATGGAATATAGAATCGAGAAAGGTATAAATAGAGGGATTAGCACATATACATCTCCGTCTAGCAAAGTTAATTTTGTTATTTTCTTTGTTATTTGGTTCATTAATGCAACACCACCAATTTTGACTTTCTTTTAGCATAACATGTATACACATATACACAATATTTTAGCATAACACATATACACAATCTTTTCTATAGCAAATTATTCAAACTTTTTTTTTTTTTTTTTTTTTTTTTTGTGCATAACAACTAACATAACATATACACTCAATGTTTGCCTATACCAAATGATGTAAACAAAACTTTTCAAACATGACAACAAACCAAACACATATGCACACCAGTATTTGCACACTAACTATAACACATTTGCACTAACTGTCACTTTACAAACTTTATTTATATTAATTAAAAATTTCTATTACCTTGCAAAACCAATACCAAGCCAAACATACAAGTGGTCTACCATGTTCATTAAAGTAATCTACATCTAAATATAAGATAACGTTGAAGAACACAATTTAACAACTTTCGCTTACATGACCAAGTTAGTTTTAAAAAATTAACAGATCTGAAAATGTTAATTAAAGAGCAAAGTCTATACTAAAACACAATAAAAATCATATTTGTTTCACACATATTAGAGCCAAATCGAATTTAAAATAACTTATAGAATTTGTACACCTAATTAGTTTATATTATACTATTGTGTGATTCAACACAACATCTTCAATCCATCGTAAACACCCTTTATTATAATGCAAATAATACTACTGTAAATTATGACAATGATTTTTGATTGATTCACTAGTGTTTTTATGCAAATAAAATCAAAAGACCATACTTGTCATATATTTTTGACTCGATTTTGCCTTGTAGTGTGTTACAACCTGATAAAAAATAATAACCATCTTATTGTCGACAGACATCTGGTGTTCAACAAACTTGCTTTGCTCAATTAGCCCTACAACCTTGAGAGTTCGTTGTTAGCCGAGTATATGGATAAGCCCAAATCAATCTCATTAAATGTAATGAGTTGTGATTTCTATCAATCAATTGTAATAAGTATTCCCTGATTTATGGGATATACCCAAAAATAAGTTGTTGTAATCCCTTTATATAGGGAGGTTTGATATTCTGTTCTGGACACACAAAAACATAATAAAACCTTTATCATCACAATAGTCTCTCACATTCGTGTGATAGCACTACAACCTTGAGAGTTCGTGTGATCTTTGAAATCTGTCTTGGTTTTCAAGGTAATTTTACTTACATATTTAGCATGCATGTTTCGTATAAAGTAACTAATTGTAGACCAAATGAGATTTTATTTGCCCACGCTCTATGTCAGATTAATAAGGCTTGACAAAGCGCCAGGTGAATAAGGCTCGATGTTTTCATTTTCGTTTTTGTTATTATCATATTGCGTAGATCCATGATCCATCTATTTTGGTTATAACCTTGTGTAATAAAATTACGAGTCGCCAAATAGCATTTTATATAAGCAATTTGAAACTGGTTTAAGATGTGTCTTTAGGTATCTAAAACTCAACACACAATAGAGTGAAATTGAGTAAGCATTAACTCGTCTGAAAGATTAGTTAAACTACTTGATGGTATAAAAAATCTCATACCATAACACATTTGCAAAACCAATACCAATTAAGCCAAACATACAAGTGGTCTACCATGTATGGGGTCCAACTGGATAAAAAAAATACACCATAGTTCATTAAAGTAATCTACATCTAAAAATAAGATAATGATGAACTCAAATAAGTACATTTTATTACTATCATTTATCCTATTAATTTGACTTGTTTTACTATATTATGTATGAGGATTGATACTTAATCGTTTACTTTTGTAATTCTCAGGTAAAAACAAGCATTTGGTGAAACTTAGCGATTTTGGACTAATTATGGAGCAAAACGTGCATAAAGTGAAGAGTCTACTGAAATGGACAAGATCAAGTCAAATCTGCTCCAGATGCGCCGCATCTCACTCACGACATGCGCCGCATCTCTATCAAGATATCACCATATACGATCCAAGATACAAGAGGACATGCGCCGCATCTAATCATGGAGTTACGCCGCATCTTCTGGCGGTGTACGAATATTCCTGAATATTATAATCTTGGACCCCACGCGAAGTTAAGTACATGCGCCGCATCTACTTACTAGATGCGCCGCATCTTCCCTCAGACAGAAACTATAAATACCCCAAAGACCAGACGAGTTCGAGGTTCCAAAGTTTTAACCTAAGACCGAAGACCAGAAACCAAGGACGAATTCAGTCAAGGCAGCAGCACAAGACACACCCAAATCAAAGATACAAGAGCTGTAAGAAGGTGCTGCATGTGTTTAATTCATTAAGTAGTTTTGTTTTATTGTGTTAGCAAACTTTAATTCATCAGGATTGGTGGCTTGTGTAATGTGACAACGAAAGATTGCACTCCCTTTAATACTTGCTTTCCCATCAATTAAAGTTTATATGTTGATGTCTTTGGTTACTACTTATTAGTGCATTGATAACCTCTGTGTTTATTAGTGGCTTGCGGGCATTTGACTGCGGAAAATAATGTGGCTCCCACGGTTATTACTAAATTGATCACTTAGGAATAACTTTTAGACATAAGTAATCATTAAGGGTTTACTCGCCGATAAGATTAGGACCAACGAGAAAGGGTTAACTACATACACTTCATATAAAGCTATCAATAAAACAAGTGACAATCTACTTAATCATAAGGACAGCCCTCTTATTGTCTCGAGTATTTATCTGTGTACGTGTGTGCTACTTGCTGATTCGTGCCTATTGGTTTATTTTATTATTTAATTGCAAACAAATCGTGCCAGCCTCTCAGGCTGAAACCCCCTTGCGTTAGGATATTAAAATACTGATTAGAATAACGAGATAATACGTTCCACTCTTAGTGATCGACACTCTACTTACCATTATATTCATACTGACCGGGTACACTGCTCGTTAAGTGTGTGTGTTATTGATAAGTCGGCTAAATATAAATTTAAAACTTGAGTAGGCATTAAAACTGCTAAACCGCAACGACACATCACGCGCATCAAGTTTTTGGCGCCGTTGCCGGGGAGTGAATTGTTATTATCTGTTAATTTGATTAGTATTTTAATTAGGTTTTTCTTTTTATTAGATTAATTGCATCATTGTACTATTTTGCATATTTGTTGTATTGTGTGTTAATTGTTTTCTTTTATTTTTGTGTGTTTATTTTTGTTTGTGTGTTTAATTTTTTTGTTTTTATTTTTCGTATTTTCTGTTCTGCTATCGTTGTACTGTGCTAAATCAAACGATACGGCGCATCTGATCTCTCAGATACGGCGTATTGCGTTTAATTTTTTTTATACAACGCGTTTAATTAATTCGATACGACGCATCTTTTCCCCAAGATACGGCGTATCTGTTTTTAATAAGAAATTTTTTCTAAGCGATAAAGCGATACGACGCATCTTTTCCCCAAGAAGCGGCGTATCTGTTTTTAAGAAAAATTTTTCTAAACTTTAACGCCATACGACGCATCTGCTTTAGCAGATACGGCGTATCTATTATTTTAATTAAAAACAGTTTGCGAATTATTAAACAGATACGACGTATCGATCTCTATCGATACGGCGCATCTTCTGAATCAAAAATCTTGTATTTTTAAACGTAACGAAAATACGGCGCATTAACTTTCGTTAGTACGACGCATTTAATTTTAAATAAATATCGATTTTTGATTAATTAATTCGATACGGCGCATTCATAAATTCTAAGCGGCGTATCTATTTTCTGAATAAAGTCTGATTCAGTTTTAACGATTATAAGATACGGCGTATCCAACTTTTTGGATACGGCGCATCGTCTGCAGATATCAGTAACTTTAATTTTTCGTATTCCGTTTTCGTTATTAATTATCTGATATATTACTTTCTCGAGCATACCCTACTGATATTTTTGTGTTGATTTCAGGAAGTGCATGACCAG
The DNA here is from genome assembly GCA_021014915.2 of Artemisia tridentata subsp. tridentata. NCBI lineage: Eukaryota > Viridiplantae > Streptophyta > Magnoliopsida > Asterales > Asteraceae > Artemisia > Artemisia tridentata. The sequence goes on along the minus strand of CP139505.1, from coordinate 405,357,655 downwards.
GAGTTCTACGAAGAACTTGATTCAACCTTTCGAAGATCCTGAACGAGCCCTACATTCGCTTAAAAGGCTTTTCAACACAAGAAGCTTTGATCTTTCAAGTTCACTCGAGCTTGATTACTTTTCTGAAGAAAAAGAGGAAGTTGAAACAGAAACAATGGGCGAAAATACTACTATGGAGGAATACATGAACAGTACCCGTGCTGATTACACTTCAGGAGTTGCTAGACCTAAGTTTGATGATAAGTCAAAATTTGAATTGAAGGGTCAGTTTCTCAAGGAACTAAGAGAGAATGCTTTCAGTGGGACGGAACATGAGGATGCTAATGAGCATGTTGAAAAGGTCCTGGAGATTGCAGATTTGTTTACTTCAGAAGGAGTCACTAATGATCAACTCATGCTCAGAATCTTTCCAATCTCACTAAAAGGAGCTGCTAACAAGTGGCTAAGGAATGAACCTGCTAGTTCAATCACTACATGGGGAGATTTGAAGAGCAAATTCCTGAAGAGATATTGTCCACCTGCCAAGACTGCTAAAAAGATGGAGGCTATCAATAGTTTCAAGCAAGAGCCTGATGAAACTCTTTATCAAGCTTGGGAACGATTTAAAGATTTATTGATAAAATGTCCTCAACACTATCTAACCCCTATGCAGGAGATAATATTGTTTTATCAAGGACTGGACGTGCCTACTAGACAGATTTTGGATGCTAAGGGAGCTGTACCTCAAATGAGTGCAACTAATGCTAGGAAAGCAATCCAAGAAGCTGCTGATCATTCTCAAAAATGGCACGATGGGACCTCTACTAGATCTAAGAGCAGCACTAATTTTGACGGGATTGCTGCTATTCAAGCTCAATTGGATAAAATTAGTAGAGAAATGAAGAAGCGTGATGAAAGAGCGTATGCTGCCCAAGTTGGATGTGAAAAGTGCGAAGGACCTCACTACACTAAAGATTGCCCGAATAAGAATGAAAGTGAGACGTTTGAAGAAGCATATTACACCCAATTTGGACAACCATTCCGACCTTCAGGAAGATTTAGGGAAGCTACACCGGGATTCTATCAAAAGAACAACTTCAATCCCGCTTATCAAGAAAGGAGGCAGACTTTAGATGATACTTTAAAGCAAATTATGGCCGATGCTGCTAAAAGACATGAAGAGAATACTGCTATGATCAAAGAAATCCGAGCTTCAACGGACACTACAACAAGAAATCAAGGAGCTTCGATCAAAGCGTTGGAACAACAAATTGGTCAAATGAGCAAAGTTCTTCAAGAAAGGGGATATGGAAGTTTACCGAGCTCAACTGAAACAAATCCAAGAGATCATGTCAAGGCCATAAGCACCACTGAAGAAGTCACTCCTAATATACCTAGAAGATCGATGAATGGTAATGATGGTGCAAGACCCGAATTTTTCTTTAATTCTTCAATCAGTTTAAGAAGACTACTAAAAGAGAAGACAAAGATTGAAGATGAGATCAAGGCAACAATGAAAGAAGAGAGCCCTGCAACCGACTCAAATGCCTTGCCTCATAAAGAAAAAGACCCAGGAAGTTTTACTTTACCTTGTTCTATTAATGATATATCTTTCAATAATGTGTTAGCTGACTTAGGAGCTAGTGTTAGTGTTATGCCTCTTAAGACGTTCACTACCCTAGGACTAGGAAAATTAGCACCAACTAAGTTACTTATTGAATTGGCTGATAAAACGGTAAAACGACCTGAAGGGATTGCTAATAATGTGCTAGTTAGGATTGAGAAGTTTATTTTTCCCGTAAACTTTGTTATACTAGACATGCCCGAGGATATTAAGGTTCCTTTAATCCTTGGTCGACCTTTCTTGTCTACTGCCCATGCTAAGATTGATGTGTTTAAGAGAAAAATCTCATTAAGGGTAGGGAATAATAAACTAGTCTATAAGTGCCAAGATCCGGTTAAAAGCATAATTAGAGGTGTTTATGTGCTAGGATTAAGAGAGCGTATGGACCTCGATCTTGAAGCTAGAATTATGGGAGAAACATTGATTCAAAACAACTCAACTAATCCTAATCATGAGAACTTTGAGGAATTTATTGACCTAAATGTACCTACCGAACTTAGACGCGATGTTGTCAATGATTCTGATGATGAGTGGTATGATTGTGTAGTAATTAACAAACGTAGGAGAATAGTTGAGAAAACAAATTTGAATAATAATGTGTTTATTGAACTACCACCCCACCTTGCTTATTTGTGCTTATATGATAATAAGAATTTCCCGTCTATCATTTTGTCATCTCTGCCCGAAAGGGACAGGACTTTGTTTATACAGATATTAAAAAAGAACGGCGTGGAAATTAAGGACGAGCAAGGAGTGTTCAATATTACTGAATTGGCGATGAGGGAGCGCGATGTTTCCGACTCCTTCAATGATCGATATTAAAGAGCTGAACGTGAGTCTAACTTGAAGACTCTGGAATAAAGACAAGTGCTTACCGGGAGACAACCCGGATTTATCTTTTAATTTTCTGTTTTGTGTCGAGTCAGTCAGGCCGCCGAGGATACGGCGCATCTCAATCCTGAGATGCGACGCATCTCCTGCAATGGTCATATCTTATTTTATTTTTCTGCATTTTTATTTTCGACTTTAAAACTATTTATCAGTTTATTTTTAATGCGGCGCATCCCTGGTTAAGGATGCGGCGCATCATTATTCTGATCCGTATTAATTCCAGGCTCGATACGGCGTATCTTCTTCCATAAGATACGGCGCATCGACTGACCTGATGATTTTCAGTTTTAATTTTTAAGTTTTATTTTTATCTAACTACTAATGTATTATGCAAGTTGAACCTTTCTTATCTTAGGTGTGTTTTAAAGCATTGGTGGTATTATAGTTTCCTGGATTTCCTGTGGATACATCAAGTATGAAGCTTTAACGTTCTAATCCACAAGAAGTTGATTTTTGCTCTAACACTAATGGAGGATCATACCGAGCAAATCTCAGGGGAGTTTTCCTGTTCTAATTCTTTTTATTTTCCAGTTTTTAACCTTTTATACAAACAACGAGGACGTTGTTTAACTTAAGTGGGGGGATTGGAGAATTAGAACACTTAACAATTACTTGTCCTAAACTTTTTCAAATATTATGCTTAAAATGTGCTTAATATATCAAACTTAAAAATTTTTAGCATGTTTTTGTTTAAGATCTAAGTTGCATAGCTGCACACATGACGTTATTTTCAAAAATTGTGATTTTTCAAAATTCACAAATCTATGAGTGTGCCGGTGACTTGTAAACTTTAGAACTTGGCTTGTATACTATTCGAGACCACCATAATGAGTATTATTTATATAATTGGAATGACTTGTCTAAATTGGTAAAATTCTAGGATTACACCCAAATAACCTATTATATGTTATGTGTTATTAACTAACTACACTGGTTAGTTAACCCCCGTATAAACCCTTTTGTTACTCTCATTTTTAGAGTAAGATACCCCTAGAAAAACACTCAGAGCCATTCCTTTCGTTTCTTACACCTATGTTTAAAATGTTTCGTTACACCTTACACCTTAGCCTACCCTGTAGATTAGAATCCGTGGTTGGTTAATTGCTATAGGCAAAGTGTGTTTCCTTACATTACCTGTGTTCGCGTGCGTAATTCATTATCTATGGTTAGGTCGGGAAATTGCACAATGCAATTGGAGTGAAAGTAAATATTGTATATCTTTGAGTTTATTTTTCGTGTGTTTACTACTTTCGCTATTATCGTTATTTCTGAAGTATGAAAAGTATGGAAAAATTATCCAGAATTATCATTATAGTGATGTGGTGAAATTTTACACATCTATGTCTATGTTTAAAAATAAAAAAAAAATAAAAAAAATAAAAAAAAAAAAAAAAAAAAAGAAAGAAAAGTTGGATGTTTGTTTTAACCAACGATGTAAAGTTATGTAAGTGGTCGATATCACCACTAGTTGTTGTATTATATTTATGGATTGAATGGGAATTGGCAGTTATGGGAACGCCAATTAAGGTTTATTCTTTGATTAAGATCTTGTTGAGTATAATTCGTGTCTACCTAAAGCGTGTGTTTCAAGTGTTAAAGCGTGAGTTATTCTATGATATGAGTCTTATTCATGGGATGGTTGGGATAGTGATTAACCACACTTAGGATTTTAATTTATTTGTTTTTTTTTTTTTTTTTTTTTTTTTTTTTTCATTTTACACCAATTTATATCCCGAATGTTATCCATACCCTATTCTTTATCCAACCAAACCTTTGATTTATTGAGATTAGGGATTTGAGCAATCTTAAGTATCGTAGTCGTGGATCCGGCTATGTATTTATGATTTTGTCGCCCTTTTTGATATATTATTATTGGTGAAGTTTGGACCTATCTTTAGCCTATTCGAGTTAAGGATTTGAGCAATTGCAAGTATCGTGTTCGTGGATTCGATCATGTATTTGTGATTTTGTCGCCTTTTCTGGAATTTGAGATCGATAGTAAATAAGAATAATTAACCCTTAGGCCTAAAAACCCTTTTTACCGCTTTAGACTTGTTATTCCTTAGCTTTAGTGGTGGAGATGTGTATACTTGCCAAGCATATGATAGAATATTCGTCACGACTGGACAGTTAAACGATTAGATTTGCTTTTATCAGATTATTTTATTTTACTTCTAATTTGTTAAGTGTTTAGTTGTGTGATTATGACAAAAACGAATACATGCTTAAATATAAAAATACATCCTAATATCTTTTAGGATACATTTTCATAAGTTTTAATCTAAGGTTTACTTGGGGACAAGTAAAGTTCAAGTGGGGGGATATTTGATGAACTCAAATAAGTACATTTTATTACTATCATTTATCCTATTAATTTGACTTGTTTTACTATATTATGTATGAGGATTGATACTTAATCGTTTACTTTTGTAATTCTCAGGTAAAAACAAGCATTTGGTGAAACTTAGCGATTTTGGACTAATTATGGAGCAAAACGTGCATAAAGTGAAGAGTCTACTGAAATGGACAAGATCAAGTCAAATCTGCTCCAGATGCGCCGCATCTCACTCACGACATGCGCCGCATCTCTATCAAGATATCACCAGATACGATCCAAGATACAAGAGGACATGCGCCGCATCTAATCATGGAGTTACGCCGCATCTTCTGGCGGTGTACGAATATTCCTGAATATTATAATCTTGGACCCCACGCGAAGTTAAGTACATGCGCCGCATCTACTTACTAGATGCGCCGCATCTTCCCTCAGACAGAAACTATAAATACCCCAAAGACCAGACGAGTTCGAGGTTCCAAAGTTTTAACCTAAGACCGAAGACCAGAAACCAAGGACGAATTCAGTCAAGGCAGCAGCACAAGACACACCCAAATCAAAGATACAAGAGCTGTAAGAAGGTGCTGCATGTGTTTAATTCATTAAGTAGTTTTGTTTTATTGTGTTAGCAAACTTTAATTCATCAGGATTGGTGGCTTGTGTAATGTGACAACGAAAGATTGCACTCCCTTTAATACTTGCTTTCCCATCAATTAAAGTTTATATGTTGATGTCTTTGGTTACTACTTATTAGTGCATTGATAACCTCTGTGTTTATTAGTAGCTTGCGGGCATTTGACTGCGGAAAATAATGTGGCTCCCACGGTTATTACTAAATTGATCACTTAGGAATAACTTTTAGACATAAGTAATCATTAAGGGTTTACTCGCCGATAAGATTAGGACCAACGAGAAAGGGTTAACTACATACACTTCATATAAAGCTATCAATAAAACAAGTGACAATCTACTTAATCATAAGGACAGCCCTCTTATTGTCTCGAGTATTTATCTGTGTACGTGTGTGCTACTTGCTGATTCGTGCCTATTGGTTTATTTTATTATTTAATTGCAAACAAATCGTGCCAGCCTCTCAGGCTGAAACCCCCTTGCGTTAGGATATTAAAATACTGATTAGAATAACGAGATAATACGTTCCACTCTTAGTGATCGACACTCTACTTACCATTATATTCATACTGACCGGGTACACTGCTCGTTAAGTGTGTGTGTTATTGATAAGTCGGCTAAATATAAATTTAAAACTTGAGTAGGCATTAAAACTGCTAAACCGCAACGACACATCACGCGCATCAGATAACGTTGAAGAACACAATTTAAAAACTTTCGCCTACATGACCAAGTTAGTTTTAAAAAATTAAAAGATCTGAAAATGTTAATTAAAGAGAAAAGTCTATACTAAAACACAATAAAAATCATATTTGTTTCCCACATATTAGAGCCAAATCGAATTTAAAATAACTTATAGAATTCATGACACCTAGTAATTAGTTTATATTATACTATTGTGTCACCAATTAAGTTTCAACACAACATCTTCATTCCATCGTAAACACCCTTTATTATAATGCAAATAATACTACTGTAAATCATGACTATGATTTTTTATTCATTCACTAGTGTTTTTATTATGCAAATAAAATCAAAAGACCAAACCTGTCATATATGGTAGTGGGGCTTAGTTTAGGAAAGAGAGGTTTGAGTGGGAAAGTGAAATTCCATACCTGTCATATATTTTTTGGTTTTCTTTGTGTTGATTGATGTTTGGTGGAATTCCATAATTGCCCTTTAACTTAATTAATTAAAAAAAAAAAAAAAAAAAAAAAATCTTGTAAAAAATCTGCCAAGAAATTTAACAAAAATCTAATAAAAACAATTTTTGTCAAAAAATCCGTCCAAAAAGTTTTAAAAGAATTCTGTCAAAAAAATTTTAAAAAATTTTGTAAAAAAAAATTAATAAGAGAATAGCTTATAAGCTGACAAATTATGGATATGTATAAAGGAGCTAATTACAATATTTAATAAGTGAATAACTTATAAGCTGACAAATTACTTAACAAAGTGAATTGATTGGAGGTAATTTAGCACTCACTAGTCACTCTATTAGCTCCGCCCTTATTCCTTGAATCATTTTATGGAATCCCCTTTTATTCTCTTTTACACATTACTCCCTGGTAAGTCCCTTAATGTTATTGTACTATATAAATATTAAATCCATCCAAACAATTAATTGACCCTAATGTGTAGTAGCAAGTATTGAAATAAAGAAAAATATCTAATGGACATAGAACAAAAACTAAATACCTAGCTAGCAAATAGGCTATTAGTAAGCATTAAGCTATTACTCAAATAGGATTCTATGATGAGTTTTTGTTACTTGAATTCCAAGCCCGCAACAGCCCCATAGCACTAACAAAAGAGACCATACTCTAAGAGCGCTCGGAACCATAACGCAAAACCGGCGTTATGGTCTATGTGGCAAGTTATAACTCAAGTTGGCTCCAAGTTATGATACCGGGTACACCAAAATTCCAACGCCATTTCGAATTACGTTGATATAGCAACGCAAGTTATAACTTGAGTCGTGGCTAAGTTATGATACCCCAACCCCATGTTACGGCTAAGTTATGCCAAGTATGTTTTTTTTTTTTTTTTTTTTTTTTTTTTTTTTTTTTTTTCAAAGTGGATCCCAAAAGGTGATGTTATTTGAAGTCATGATAACGGGTGATTTTTTGGTGTTATGTTATTTGGAGTTGAAATGATGTGGCGCTGACATGACGGTCAAAATGGTGTTATTTGGTGTTATGGTACCGAAGCCTCTAACATTGTAACAATAACTACAAAAGACCCATATCACACGGAAACCACCAATATATAAAATTGGCTCAAATAACAGCGATGCATGTATCATTGAAAACAAAATGATACACGATTTTCTAATAAAAGGTTAAACTTTAACCGTGTATATCCACTTAAAAATTTATTGTACACGATTTTTTAAAGTAATTGAAAACAAAATGAATTTCTTTGAAAGAATCTATTATATCAAAAACTCAATTTTGAACTCAATATTTATAAATACATTTAATCCTTTTGTTATATTAGATATATACAACATATTTATAAAATATATATTATAACCATTATTTTTTAAACGCTAACACATAAGCTTATTGCACGAAACTCAATTTTCATATATTATTGGAAAATTATTGATTTTATATAATTATATATTGTACTCAATAGTTTATAATGATTAATACTTAAAGTACATTTAATTATTTTTAATTATTATATAAGTATATAAAACATATATGCAAATAATATATTATAACATTATTTTATATAGTCATAAATACTAATATATTTTTTTCTGCGTGAAATTAAAGTTTAAAGATATATAGATAGATAGATTGGCTTAAATAATAGCCTTTTCAACATAAAACTTTCCCAACTTTCGATAATTTGTAACTGATTAAGAAATACCTAATCTTTAAAGCATCTGCAATACAAGACTTTTGCAATAGCTGTTTACTATTTTGAAAAGTTTTTGAATGACTTTTTACCATTGCAACACATAGCTTTTCAAAAAGCTTTTCTCAAAGACTTGGCGTTCTCCAACCGGTTGGAGCAAGAGTTTTATAATTAATGTTTCATTGTTTTAGCCTATTTGTAGTGTATTTTTTTCCTTTCAAAAAGCTTTTGTAGAAAACTTAGCATTGGAGCAAGTTTGTAAAATGACTTTTTGAAGAATAGTATTTTGAAAAATTTAATGTAATAAATGAAAAAAAGTATTTTGTAGTTTGAAGCATTATAGATGCTCTTATACGACAAACATTTTTTTTCCTTTCATATTTTACATATAATGAATGAAGAGCATATGATAGATGTAATTAGGTGTAAATGAAAAAAAAAATGAAGCCCAAATCATATCAAACCAACTTAGAGCAACACATCCGCATTTAAATTATAGAAATTTAGTGGTAAGAACTTGTTCTTGGTATATGCCTTGTACTCTGGGGTCGTAGCGTATCAACCAAACAAAATACAGTCAAAAATCAGCTCAATCAGCTTACATAAAAAGGTCGAGCAATGGTACCGGAAAGAACAATGTAGTTTCTAATTTCTTTGCTATTTTGTGAAACAAGATATAAAAACGTTTACATGAAACAAATAAAATTCCAATCGTATAATTCTTATTAGAATGAATCAAATAATACAAAGTGTTATGGAGATTTAACACTTAATTGAATGGCAATAGTTTAGCTCTCTGAACAAGCAAACTTAAACAAAGGTATAAGTTTGCAAGTGAACTTTGAGATCAATGATGGGATTAGAAACCAAGACGAGTCCAAGTGAAAGTAAATGCTTCTTTTTAATGATACAATTTTAATATAGAAAAGATAACATTTACCCCGACCAAAATTCTTTTTATATAGGAGAATACGAGGATGTCACGTGAAGGTTGTTGAAACGTGTCAAACATTTAATGGAGAAGTACCTCTTTCATTAAATGCTTCTATTCCCGGAAACACAACAACCTTACTTTATTGAACAGTATTGCCAATGTTTACAGGCTTTTTACCAACTCGTACTTATCTTGACTTTCCCAACGATACACTTTATCCAGTTCTTTTGAAATCTTGGAAAGTTCCCCTAAATATCTAAGAGATATTTTGAGTTAAGCTCATAAGCTCATCAAGGCATCGTCGATCCATGATGAACATTTGTCCCTCATTTTCTAGTTCTTATACATATTAGCCACCTTCGCATCAGCTAGAGATTATATTTTCAAGTTATCATCAACTCCTTTATGATGACTTTGACGTGAACCTTGCTGAGGTTGCTCACTGATTTCTTGATAGCGAGTCTTTTTATACTTAGTTTAATTTATGTTTAAATCAATTAAAAGACCATTGGACTCTCAGTTAGCCCAAAAAACAATAACCCCGTTTCAAAGCAACAGCTAAACCATTAATGGTATGACTTGTTTTATCTTGAAAGTCATGCATCACCTACACATTAACACATGTGTAAAAGTTAATCAACATGGAATTAAGTTTATTTCTGACATAGATACAATAACTCACTTCTTCGCCTTTTTGTTAATAAGACGATTAGTGTAAGACGATATTTTTTTCCACTTAATGAGTAGATCAAAACCTTTATTTTCTCTTATTGTAGAGGTCCATAAAAACTTCTCTCTCAATTAAGAGGTTAAAATAGATCTTTTTACAATCACTTAATTTAGTAAACAACCCTTAAATGTGAGTATTGATTAAAAATATTGGTTGCAAATTAATAAACAAGAATATTTTTCATGTTTTATTAAAGTTTTTAATGCTTTAAGGTTTAAAAATGGGTCCTAACTTGTCATCAACATGAGTAATGACGGGTCCTAATTTTACATGAACAATTTTGAAGGCTTTCTTCTTATAACATACTTTTTTCGTTCCAAAGTTATTTTCACAGACAAAAGCACAAAATTTAGGAAAATTAGACTATTACACTTTTCAATCAATCATATATCATCTTCACTTACCAAACTATTATTTGATTAGTTAACACAAAAAGAATGTTATTATTGTGAGACATCTTAAAATAGAAATCAAGATTATAATTTAAGACCGAAAGGAGTAATAACTAATAAGGTACAAGATTGTGCATACGCACAACCTAAGCCAAACGATATGAACTTCTTAATATCAAATTTAGTAGAAGGTATATTGTTTTATCAAAAGTTCATTGAAATAAAAGTTATGAGATAAGGGGAAAAAATGACTAAAGTTTATTACAACATTCGTGTCATATCATGAATGAGATATTGTAATTTTTTTGGCCAGATGTATATCAAAAGAGGTTAAGCGTGTTTGTTATGATGGACCTATATTGAAATAAGTTAAGATAATTTAAGAGTACTAGCCGGTTACTCGTGCGTTGCGGCGGCGAGTGCCTTATAAGTAATTAAATTATAAAAAAATTGCATACAAAAAATTATTATAGTATAGTATTAAAATATAACAACAAAATAGGTATCAAGATACAAACAAGTACTAATATGATGCTTGCGCAATGCGAGGATGAAAGACCACGTGATGATTAATAATTTTATTAATAGTAGTTGCATACTTTATAACATCGAAAATATCATGCAATTATAGTAAAGGAATTCAAATATAAAATACCATTTATCATATACAATCATAAATTTTTACAAATATCATTTATCATTCAATAAATACATTAAAATATGTTTGTATATTAAAAACATGAATTAAAAAAGTAGTTATGATTTTAGAATATTTTTTGTTAAATTACATTGTAGTTTGTTTTTCGTAAAACATGTTTATAAAATGTGCTTTAAAATATCGTAACTAATGCTACTATGTTGTAACAAACATAATTACACAATAAATGTGATTTAGCTGAAAATTTTAAGACTTTTCTTTTAGCAGGTGTCAAATGTTTTATAATGTAGTGTAAATAGTTTATTTTGATTTAGTGATTAGTATGTGTAGAGTGATAATGGGTGATGTGTCAACTTAAGATATGTATACGTGTACTTCAAATAGAGCCTTTAAGACAGTTAAGGTGTTGCTTTATATATTTAAAGATAGATACTAAGCCTTATTAAAGTTTGTTTTATAAAACAATTAGTGCAACTGTGCTAGTGTGCGTGAAGATCAAAAATATTGTTGCATATTAATAAACAAGAATATTTTTCAGGTTTTATTAAAAGTTTTAATACTTTAAGGTTTAAAAATGAGTCCTAACGTGTAAGTAATGACATGTCCTAATTATAGATAGTATGACAAGGTGAATCATAAGTCGTGCGTACGCACAGCTCGTTGCAACTTTCGATAGATAGGTGACATGCAAAGTTGGAAAAAGATCGCTACGAAGTTCAGGTCTTTTTCCTTCAATTGGAACATGTTTCTTAGTCATAGACGTATCTATACGTACCCACAATGGCACATTTTTAATTTCTTATATAAATTTGTTTACATCAAACTGTTATCAATGTATTCGATAATTTTTCATCGCATACGTTCAATAAATTGTTAATGGGAGTTTTAAGTAAATAGGTGACGATATGAGTTTCAATTTCTAGTTAAAATGTTTTTTTAACTAGAAATTGAATAAGTTGTATATGTATGTATATAATTTGACGTATCATGTAAAAATGTTTTTTTATGTTTAGTTAGGATCGTATACAGAGGAAGGTATGGAGATGGTGCTGTTAGAACCAAGGTGCTTTTGGACTAATTTTTTTTAAAGGTACTTTTTGCAGACCTTTGAGACTGTATCCCATTTCAAAAAAATGTGTAGTACCTGCAGGGATTGAGCTACCAGACTGGGCACTTGACATTTTCCTTATTATTTATTTATTTATTTTATGATGTAATGCCATTTTCAAATGTTTTTCGAGATGTTCTATTGGCTTATTAAATGCTAAAAAGAGACATTTTTCCAGTTTCAATGCTTTGTAAACACTTTTTTTTGTGTATTAGTTTTAAAGTCCGTTGGAATTATACGTATGATGAGATTACTTATAGGAAATGACAGTGTAGGTTACTAACAGGTAAGTTTATCTTTCAGTTGTAGCTTCGAGTTAACGTATGTTGCTTTTTCAACCAGGTTAGAAATATGCATAATTAATTGTTGTTAGACCTGACTACCTGGCACATAGTCACACTCACAAATCACAAATCATTTTTAAGCCGTTAATGGTATATATTGAAGTTTAAGAAATCCATTAGCCGAGGATATATTTGGGACTAAGAGTTTGTTATAACTTGTATTCATATGTTCACATATTCTATAGATTTCTATCAGTTATAAATCAATTTCCTTATAATTTCACTCCCATATCTTACTAGCATTTATGCTGTTAATGTTGTAGTGGAAGAACTTGGAACACTTGAAGATTGGACTTAATGATATCGAGTTGGCAACCAAGAATTTTTTCGATAAATATCTCATTGGGTCAGGCGCATTTGGTATGGTATACAAGGCACGACTCGAACACTTTGATAGCAGCAATTCATCATCGATAGATGGGGAAAATAAATGTGGTTTTCCCAAAAAACTAAGCATTGTCGAGGAAGACGATGAACAGCTCATGAAGTGGTCATACAACTCAAGAAAGCATTGGAATTTCAGGTAAGTTTGTATATTTTGACAAAATTGTTGGAATATGTGAACTATAAATAAATCATAAACACATAACATCATCAAAGCACGCAGTGGAATAGATCTACAAGAACATGTAATTAATTAAACATAAATAGATATGTACCTTAATGATTCCTAGCAAGAACAAGGAATCTCTTGAACAAGAACAAGTTATAAACCCTAATAGGATTTATATGTGGATCGACTAAACCAAGATCACAAGCTAAAGGAAGCTTGTCACTCGTTCCTGTACACACGTAATTATAGCGTTTCAATGAGAAAAGCTAGTTTCTTGATCACCAACAAACCAAACACTTGAATGCTAAAAGCTCAAGCCGAATTCCCTAGTGGGAATAGAAATTGTCGACTAGCCTTAGCAAGAGGGAAGAAGAAGAGAAGTTAGGCTTGTTAGGGTTTCAAGATTAGTAAAAAACTAAAACACAATGGGATGTATTTATAGTTTTTCTTGTCTTGTCCTCCAAGCCAAACCAAAACCGACTCCCTATCCCTAAAGGAAGGGTTCGGCCGATCCTAGAATCCCTCAAGGGATTCTAGATCCTTCTTTCCTATTTTTCACGTTTAGTCCTTTAACGGTCGTTAGTTAAAACCCCGTTAAGTACTAACCGTCGTTAAGTGTTTTATTGGGGAAATGAATAAATAAATATAATGAAATATATATTTAATTATTCATCATTGAAACTCTCACGCTAATGTGTGCAATCCCGAGCCTCGGGTTCGAAACCGGACAAACGTATATTAATATTTATACACAAAACTTAACAGCTCCCACTTGGATAAACATTAATATAGTAATGACATGGGTCAGCCTAGCTTTACCTTCCCAATGCCCCCAGCTCGATCCGAGTTGTGGTTCTCCTGGTAAAAACCACGTGTGATGAAATTAATCACCATACTTATCCTTTTGTTACTAATACCGCGTTAATTTTGGATATGGATCTTTGTCATTCCATAATTAACTTAGTTTCTCGTTTATACATAATTGAACAAGATTACCAAAACATCTGAACGTCTTCCAGATAGACTTTGGGCGTGCGCACGCAAACATCTTGTCAATCCTACGAGTGGCCAAGCAGTATTAAACTTCAACACAAAGTTGAAGGAATAAATCCCTTATTGACTGCGAGCATAACCCTTGAATTTCGCATCATTTCTGAAAATAGCCCTTATAACTACCTTTTACGGTTAGCGTTAGACTATCTTACAGAAAATAAGCTACATTCTCGGCAATTATCTGTCATCTCAAGTCTGAGGATAAATATTCATGTTATACTTAATGACTATGATCCATAAAGTATAATCATGTATTTGGGATAAGTCCTATATTCAATTTATCCAATATTGAATATCATGTGACATTGGTGTGTTAACCTTACAGTTCATTCTACCAATCCTCACATTTGTCTTAGTTTAATAATATTCCCATATTATTAATTGACAACGGACTATTTAGAATAAATGAATTATTCACGGATTTAAACATGCAAATATAGGACACAAATATTAATAATGAGAATAAACGTTATCCGCACTTTATTTCATTAAAATCATAATTGTTTACACGTCCCTATCGAAATACTAATCCAACAGATTTACATGAAACTATCTGCTAAACGAAGACCAATACCCTGAGCATGTCGAGTAAACGTATCTTTAGGTAATGCCTTCGTGAAAGGATCAGCCAGATTGTCATCTGTGTGAACTTTGAGTACTTTGATTTCACCTAGTTCGACCTGTTCTCGAACATAGTGCATCTTTCTTTTAAAGTGTCTGGCGCCTTTCATAACTCCAGGTTCATTGGCGAATGTGATTGCAGCAGAGTTGTCGCAATACACATTTACAGGTAATTCAATAGACGGCATCACTCCAAGATCCGTAATGAAATTCCTTATCCAAACAGCTTCTTGTGCAGCATCCGATGCAGCATTGTACTCAGCTTCTGTAGTAGACATGGCCGTTGTGCTCTGCTTTTTACTCTTCCAGTCTACTGCTCCTCCATTTATGACAAAGACATAACCCGTTTGCGACTTCGTATCATCTTTATCAGTTTGCCAGGACGCATCGCAGAAACCTGTAACATTCAGTTCTGCGTCTGGATTTCCCCCGAAAACTAGAAACATATCTTTAGTATTCCTTAGATACTTAAGAATGTTTTTAACAGCATGCCAGTGACCTTTTCCTGGATTTTGCTGATATCGACTGGTCAAATTTTGAGCGAATGCCACATCTGGCCTTGTGCATCTAACAGCATACATGATAGATCCTATTGCCGAAGCATACAGAACTTTCTGCATGTATGCCACCTCTTCAGGTGTAGAAGCACACATTTCGCTACTTAAGCCATGATCTACTTGCATGGGCAAATATCCCTTCTTGGAATTTTGCATATTGAATCTCTTCAATATTTTATCCATGTAAGCACTTTGGCTTAATCCGATTAACCGTTTAGATCTGTCTCGATAGATCTTGATTCCAAGGATATACGCTGCTTCTCCTAAATCCTTCATGGCAAAGCAATTACCAAGATATTTCTTAACTTCATTAAGGCTTGGTATGTGATTTCCCATGATTAATATGTCATCGACATATAGGACAAGAAAAGTAGTGTTACTCCCACTAACTTTGTAGTATACACATGGCTCATTGAAATTTTGAGTAAATCCAAACTTCTTGATTTCCTCATCAAATTTCTTATTCCATTGCCTGGATGCTTGCTTCAATCCATAAATGGATCTTTGAAGTTTGCATACACGCTCAGGAAATTGTGGATTTACAAAACCTTCAGGTTGCGCCATATAGATGTCTTCATCTAGGCGACCATTCAGAAACGCGATTTTGACATCCATTTGCCAAATCTCATAGTCATAGTAGGCAGCTATGGCTTTAAGAATCCTAATAGCTCTAATGTCGGCTACAGGAGAAAAGGTCTCCTCATAGTCAACACCATATGTTTGGGTAAAGCCCTTGGCCACCAAACGAGCTTTGTAGGTGTGTACGTTGCCATCCATGTCAGTCTTTTTCTTGAAGAGCCACTTACACCCAACTACCTTAGCATTGGGTGGAAGATCCACTTCAATCCAGACTTTGTTGTCTTTCATGGATTGCATTTCCCCATCCATGGCTGCTTGCCATTTGTCCTTTTCAGGATTATTAATGGCAGCCTTATAACTAGTTGGCTCATCAATGTGATCCAATAGAAAAGTTTCCTCATCGTCTATGCTTAAACATAGACGTTCAGGAGCTTTTATAGATCTTGAAGATCTACGGATGGGTACCACTTCTACTTCAGGTGGAGGACCTAAGCTTTCAGGTTCCACAGGAAGTATGTTAGTGCTTTCAGAAGGTGACACATCTTCTTGATCATTTTCAAGATCATATACTCTCCCACTGAATTCTTGAGCCAGAAAACTCTCCTCAAGAAATTCACCATATCTAGCCACAATGACTTTATTTTCTGGTGGGAAGTAAAAGTAGTAACCCCTTGTTTCCTTAGGGTATCCTACGAAGATGCACTTAACAGATCTTTGTTGGAGCTTGTCAGGTGAGTCACGTTTAACAAACGCCTCACAACCCCAGATCTTTAAGTAAGACAAGTTGGGAGCTTTTCCAGTCCATAATTCATATGGAGTCTTATCAACCTTCTTAGTTGGAACCATATTTAGTATGCGAACAGCGCTTTCAAGAGCATAGTCCCAAAAGGATAAAGGAAGAGTTGTCAGATTAAACATAGATCGTACCATATCAAGCAAAGTACGATTTCTCCTTTCAGATACACCATTTTGTTGTGGAGTATAAGGAGAAGTGAGTTGTTGGACAATGCCACACTCAGCTAGATAATCTTTGAACTCTTAGCTCAAATACTCACCACCACGATCGGATCGAAGGGCCTTAATCTTCTTTCCGAGTTGTAATTCTACTTCATTTTTGAAAACCTTGAATGTCTCAAAGACTTCATGTTTGTGTTTAAGTAAATAAACACAACCATAACGACTATAGTCATCCGTAAAGGTTAAGAAGTAGGTAGCACCGCGTTTTGACACGTGTCTAAGTGGACCACACACATCCGTGTGTATCAATCCAAGTAGATCCGAAGCCTTCTCCATATTGCTATGGAAAGGTTTCTTCGTCATCTTCCCAAATATGCAAGATTCGCATTTATCAACTGAATCATCATTGATATTAGGTAAAAGCCCATCACTTAGCAGCTTTTCCATGCGTTTCTTGCCTATGTGGGCAAGGCGACAATGCCATAAATAAGACGAGTCCAAGTTAGACTTGACTCTCTTATTCCCGATGCTATACATAGAATTATTTTTATTGGATACATGGTTTTCCATGTCAATTTCAAACACACCATTTAATGGAATAGCATTAAAGTAAAAAACAGAATTTAAAGAAACAGAAATTCCATTATCATTAAAAGTATGCTTAAAACCCAAATCCAATAACAAAGAAACTGATACGACACCTCTAACAATAGACGGTGCGTAATGACAATTGTCTAAAACTAAAATTAAACCAGATGGTAAAACTAGCTCAAAAGTCCCTATGGCCTCCACTGCTGCACGTATCCCGTTGCCGACATACAAGTAGCATTCCCCATAGTTCAGTTTCTTGATTCCTCTAAGCCCCTGCGATGTATTACAAATGTGAGTACCACATCCTGTATCATATATCCAGGCATTTTGCTTACGAGGAAATGAAAATAATTCAACCATAAAAATACCTGAGGTGCTGGCGCCCTGCCCAGCCTTGGCATTCTTATTTTTGCGACACTCCTCAAGCAACAATGGACAGTCACGCTTCCAGTGTTCAGGAGTATGGCAGTGGTGACAAGCAGCCGCATCCTTTTTGGGATAATCCTTCTTGGGAGGAGGATTCTGCTTCTTTGGCTTTTGCTGATGGGTCACTATCTGCTTGCCCTTGTCAGCGTTGCCCTTTCCTTTCTTGTTCACATGTTTCGGTTTACCGGGCTTAGCTATTCTACCACCTCTTATTGCCATAACAGCAGGTGTAGGAGCTTTCTTTGTGAGTGCCTTCTCATGCTCAATAAGCATTGCATGCAATTCAGAAAATGTCTTCCCCTTGCAATGCATGTTAAAGTTGCGCACAAAATCACCATATAATTCCTCATTGAGGGATTTGTTGATGAGGCCAACTTTAACGTCTTCCACAAACCCGCAATTAAGTGCATCTAGTTGGTCAAGATAACCTTTCATTTTAATCGCATGATCACTTACGGGTGTTGTCGCATCCTGCTTGCACTTGCCCAAGTTGTCAAGTACATCATACAATTCAGCCATAGGAGATTTCTGAAACATACGTGTCAGTTCATCAATCATGTTTTTCGGGCCATATTTCTCAAACTGTTTAACCAGTTGATCATCCATCCCCGATAGCATGAGACAAGCCGCATCATTGTGCTTGTCATAGGCTTCATTGTACTGCCTAAGTATTTCATTAGGCGAGTTTGCAGGAGGAGCTTCAGGAAAGTCCTCAGTAAGACATTCTGAACGTTTGGCAATTCTAAGAACAAGCCTTAGATTTCGATACCAAGCGTTAAAATTCTTAGTCCCAGTCAATTTTTCTTTTTCAAGCATCATCTTGAAACAGGAGGTTAAATTTGACGAATTTCCGGGTTGGGCCATTTCTACAGAAAAAAGTTCAAAAGTTAGTACTTTCGATAATTTTAAACATTTCATGAAAATTAAACACCCATTGGTTAAAAAACCATTTAATTTTCACTGAAATCTAGGATCCTAATTGATGTCGTTTCATTACATCAGCTGAGGCTGCTAGCAATGAAAGTACTCACGAAGGTACGGGATCACCCAATTGCCAATGTCAAATTGCAATTCCTAGAAATCTTGGGACTTACATTATATTGCCAACATCAGTTGCAAAGTGTAAGCATGTTTCATCCCCAAATCTTTATGCCTTGACGCCGTTTCATTACATCAGCTGAGGCTGCTAGTAATGAAAGTGCTCAATTAAGTTAACCAATTTAGAGACGTGTAAATTGACGCCGTTCCATCACATCAGCTGAGGCTGCTAGTAATGAAAGTGCTCAATTAAGTTAACCAATTTAGAGACGTGTAAATTGACGCCGTTCCATCACATCAGCTGAGGCTGCTAGTAATGGAAGTGCTCAATTTTCCCCTATTGACTTCATTCTTTGAATCATCACATCAGCTGAGGCTGCTAGTAATGATAGAATGTCATCTTAGGTGTTTCCATGTTAATTGGTCGGCATATGACTTAAATTTATAAGGGTAATAAAATTTTTGATGTGTTAAATAAAAAAAAAATATATGTACAAAGATGTCATGCATTCATCTTTGTATCATATATGTTTTCAAAACAAAATCGTTTACTCATTTGTAGCTCAAATCATCAAATCTTTTAATTGAGGTGTTGAGCAAATTACAACATTGCCTTAAGATGCTTCGTACTTTTTCATGGTGTACTTGGTAAGTCTATTATTGACGCACAGGCGAGCGGAGGGACAACAGCCGCCGAAGCTGGTTAAAACCGTGCCCCTTTAAGGTCACAATTTAATGTGAGCGAACCTTAAACCCACTTTATAGTTTGTCAATAATAGGTCCGCCGCTTCGACCACTTTTGTACAGTTGCAATCAATCAACTAAAAAATTATGATTTTCTTGCTAAAATTAATTAATGTAGTAAATTTATTATTGCTAGTCTCGCCTGGGAGCAAATTACCGTGCGAAGCGAACCACTGTCGGCACATAAGACTTGGCAATAACAAAAAATTACTACAAAGGTTTCATAGTTATTAGTCTTATTTATTATGAAAAATTACCCTCTTTTGTAGTTTACAATCCATCATAATATTAAACACAAAAGATCAAGTAATTACACAAAAAATAAATAAACACATAATAACAAATATATGATCATCCACGATATCATATAGCCACATGCAAACCTTTTTCAATAAATCCTAATATTAATTCTATGTGAAATTTTTAAATGTATCTAACTAACAAAACTCCCATTGGTTTTCGAGCTCATTGTGCCCAATGGTCCACAGACACCAAATAACTTGGCCGCGTAAGTTTTGGTTAGTTAGATACCACATTGCACATAACCTTTTAATTAATATTTTATTGAGGTCTTCCCTAATTTAAGATTTATTTAAACATGTAGCATACAATTCAAAACAAAACATACAAATCACACCATGACAAAATATGCAAGATTTTGTCATGGATACCATATTGATCACATAATCATGCATCACATATTATTATGTCAATATTAATTGTACGTATCTAATTAATTAGTAACATCACATACGGTACTTACTAATTAATCCCTAAAAATTTTCATGCAATCCTAGGGTTTCTCAAGTTTTAATTAAACAACTAGAACCCTAATTTTTTTAATAATATGGATCGAACCATATTAGGGTTTCAAAACAAAATTAACAAACCCTAAAAAATCAATATTGCATGTAATCTCTACAAGATCCAATTTTTAGGTTTAAGTAATTAATTACAAGTTCTAAACGAGGCTCATGATGCCACTGTTGGAATATGTGAACTATAAATAAATCATAAACACATAACATCATCAAAGCACGCAGCGGAATAGATCTACAAGAACATGTAATTAATTAAACATAAATAGATACGTACCTTAATGATTCCTAGCAAGAACAAGGAATCTCTTGAACAAGAACAAGTTATAAACCCTAATAGGATTTATATGTGGATCGACTAAACCAAGATCACAAGCTAAAGGAAGCTTGTCACTCGTTCCTGTACACACGTAATTATAGCGTTTCAATGAGAAAAGCTAGTTTCTTGATCACCAACAAACCAAACACTTGAATGCTAAAAGCTCAAGCCGAATTCCCTAGTGGGAATAGAAATTGTCGACTAGCCTTAGCAAGAGGGAAGAAGAAGAGAAGTTAGGCTTGTTAGGGTTTCAAGATTAGTAAAAAACTAAAACACAATGGGATGTATTTATAGTTTTTCTTGTCTTGTCCTCCAAGCCAAACCAAAACCGACTCCCTATCCCTAAAGGAAGGGTTCGGCCGATCCTAGCATCCCTCAAGGGATTCTAGATCCTTCTTTCCTATTTTTCACGTTTAGTCCTTTAACGGTCGTTAGTTAAAACCCCGTTAAGTACTAACCGTCGTTAAGTGTTTTATTGGTGAAATGAATAAATAAATATAATGAAATATATATTTAATTATTCATCATTGAAACTCTCACGCTAATGTGTGCAATCCCGAGCCTCGGGTTCGAAATCGGACAAACGTATATTAATATTTATACACAAAACTTAACAAAAATTGGCTAACTTTTGATTCATATATATATCTAAACTATGGCCTTAACTATTTTATAAACTATAGGAAAGTAATTGTATGAAACATGAGTTTATTAATTGATTAATGTATATACAGGAGGACTATGAGAAATGGGAGCCCAAATTGCCTAAAGACTATAAAGAAATAATCCATATGTCAAAGTGCCCAGAAATCTATTCTACCAAAAAGAAAGAGGAACTTTACAACATTTTTTTAAGGGAATCCTCCTTCAACAAGACAAAGTGGTAACCAGTTCATTCTCATATCTCCTTTATTGGGTGTTTCCCGTTTCTATGTAAGTAAAAAAAAAAAATTATTTATTTATTATTTTATTTTATTTTATTTTTTTTATTTACGGCTGACATGGTAATATTTTTAATTCATTTGCTCATAAAACTAGACGTTTGGTTAAGATATGATTCTGAGTTTTTTTTTTTTTTTTTTTTTTTTTTTTTTTTTTCAGGTGTTGAGATGATTGAGTTTTGTTAAAGTAATAGCGCATGTATAAGAATTAGTAAGTTTTAGTTGCAACCTTGGGTTAACGCTTTGAAGGCACATGAAAAGCCATGTTCCTTGGGGAAAGAAAAAGTGATACCAAAGGTTACAAGAATGTTTAGTAACAAGAATGATATTGGAATGGATTAGTGAATGATTTGTTGAGATTGTGTAACCTTAATAGATATTGTTTTGTTGTGCCTTATTAAAGTCTGACATGTTCATATATTTTCTAACAACCATTAACAAAAAAATTCTACTCCTGCAGTTGTGCCAGCCAGAACATCAGAAGAGAAACCAGTAGCTGTTGATCCTTTTGGAGATGCAAAAAACAGAGTGCAACAAGAGATTGGGAAAAAGTTTGCTGCAATGATGGCAACTGGGACCATCTGTGCCACCGAGGCTGCAGCCCTTGCGACCAAAAAGGTGGTGCAGAAATACGGGTCATATGAAGACGTTTGATTATCAAACAACAGAAGCAATGACTGTATATGAAGCTGAAAGAATGCCAATGATTGAACAATTGGAAAGTTTTCGCAAAAAGATGATTGGCTATAAGCTTCGTAAAAATACGGCATTACTTCGTAAACAGGTTCTCTGCCTTTTTTCTCTCTTTTTTTTCCCCTACTCTTTCATTGTTTATATCATTACTATAGCTGCTTATAATATTCAGTATTAACAATCATTTAGTTAAACATATTTGTTTAGGATTTGAAAGGGTGGTTTCGGTACTGAGTTTATGACGTTTAGAGAATGTAATAAGCTACTGACTTAAGAGTTAAGAGGGTGTTTGTTTTACCTTATTTTTGGACTTATGAGGTAATTTAGCTTAGACAAACACCCCATCAAACAGTAAGTCAACTTCATACACCAACTATACAAGCCCAGTTAACCATTTAATTGTTCACCTTTGTTTGGTTATCCCCCTATCGACTAATAAAATATTTTATGCAGAAACCAGTTTTTCACAACTCATAAATCAACATGTAGCTGCATTCATTTGAATATGAAACTGAATTCACATCATGTAACTCAAGGCGAATGTAACTGAAGGTAAAACTACGAATCTATACAACTGGATATTATGGTTACATACATAGTTATACCTGCCATTCTTTTTAATGACATGCTTTTTCACTATTTTATTCAGTAAAAGGCGTTCATCTTATACAATCTTATGCTATTGCACTTTTGTCGTGGAATGTAGGAAGGATTGGTACGCAAGCTGTGCAAACATCAAAGGATATCTGTTGTATGTCAGGCTATGCAAACATCAAAGGATATGTACTGTATGTTGTATGACTGCCTCCAATGCAATACCCTGCACTTACTATATGCATTCTAGTCATCACTGCCACATCAGCTTTTTACCCATCCTTCTAACATGCATTCTCTCTCCTCTTTTTAACTCCAACCCATCCTTCTCACATGCATTCTCTTTTTTTTTTTTTTTTTTGCCTTTGCTTTTGATGGTGGGTCCTACACTTTAAGTGCATTTACTTGCACTTGACAAAGTGCAAACCTCTCAAGTGCAACATGCCACATTGCATCCTTCTCAAGTGCAACATGCCACATCACCAAATGCCTCCTCAACAATTGAAGCATTGGAGGTAGTCTATGTGATGCAATTTGAAGAGATTTACTTTACTAAGATGCAATTTCATATGTTAATCTATTCATGCAAAACACTCCCGTCGCAACGCGCGGGCTACCCTCCTCGTTACATTAATAAAAAGGTGATATTTTCATAAATGAAATTAATTGTAATAATAATGAAAAAAAAAATATATTAATACACTTTACGAGATGATCTTTAAATAATGTAAACCTAATTAGTACTATATATGAACATGTTCGTGAAAATCTTGCTAAATAAATTATTAATACAATTCGTAACTCCAAATCAATATCCTTATATATTTACATTGTGTTCTACTCGACATACACATGCATATTCTGTAATTTATCGTTCAAGTGCTTAATTTAATGTGGAAGAGAATTTGTGCATAAAAATTTGTATGGTACAACATGCTTAAAGCAACACCTTAAACTCTAAAATAATTGTGCACAAAATAATGTATTCAAGCCATAATCATCAATTATTGCCCGGAAGATGAAGTGAAGATGAATATGAATTTTTTGTTGTGCTTGAAATAAATGTTAGCCTTAATGGTTTAGAATGCTTACAACTTTTCAACTAGATTTTGAAGATTATAAATAACCCGATATCATCATTTTCATCGCCAGATTCAAGTTGAGTAGAGAAGAAAGGTTTGGTGATAAGAATGTAGTTGACTACGTTTTTTGAGGCAAGATAAAAAATTAGGGATTGTGTGTCACATTATTATTATTATTAGGGTCTAAGAGCAAAATGGGTTGGACTCCTATTATCTCGGATTATTTTCTTTAATAGGAATGGGATTGGTGTTTTGGTTATTAATAAGTTGGGTCTGCTAATTATCTGAATATGACAAGTGTTTTAGAATGAAAGTTGGTTATTGGTAATATTGGGATAATTTTTGTTGTTCTAAGAAAAGAAAAAAAACATATAAAACACCTCCCTTAGATCTTATACAAGATCTTGAATTGTAGTTTTTAATTTACATCTTTTAAGGTAGTGTTTTTAAGGTGGTGTAAATATAATTATATTAATTCAATACCTATTAGTATTAGTAATATTTATTAACAATATAGTACAAATATATTTGTAGTTTTTAAGTAACAAGTAGAATGATCTTAAAACATTTGGAAAACACAATGCAAAAATAATAAGGTAAACGATTGACTTAATGACATACATGTTCCAATACAGAGGTTCAAAGGGCATATGTTATCTAAGCAAATAATAAATCGAGAAAAGAAAATCATAAGGAATGAGCATAAAACTTTTAACACTTGACTTTTAACACTTGACTATCATAAGGAATGACATACATGTACTCTTTTAAAGTAAAGTAATTACTTTAAATAATGTAAACCTAATGAGTACCAAACATTAAGCTATGAACACTTAGACACAATTGGTAAAGTAAAGTAATTAGTTTATAGTGTAAACCTAATGAATATCAACCATTAAGCTATGAACACTCAAACACAATTGGTGCAACGCACGGGCTTGACATCGCCTCGTATATTATTAGACTTGAAATGTTAGAGACGTATTTAAAGGTATAAATTTATGACAATGTCACAGTAATTGATGATAGAGATCAAATTGTAATTTTACTTGAGTTATAATTATGTGGGCAATATGACTTTGAACTATAGCAGTTTCCCCCAAAATTTTTGTATCGTCAAAGAACCAGAATTAGGTTTCTACAAGAACTTAAAATTAAGCATGTCGGATATGCATCCAACTGCCTTTGACGGTTACCTTTTTTCGTGTCTCATATTTACAAAATGTGTTCTTTCACATGGACTTCAGAAGTTGCAACTGGTGGTCTTCATAGTTCATAATGCTATGCCTAAATTCTTGGGAAGTTTGGGCATAAAAATTGGTTTTAGACAAGTAGATTCTATACATTCTGTTGTTCCAAAGGAGTTTGAGAGAGGCAAGAAAGGGCCCAAACAGCAGTTATTGTCCACATTTGTCACAGTAACTAATATAAAACGTAATAGGTAAATGGGGGCATCCGCTAAACATGTGGGAAGAGTTGCTAAAAGTATGAGATATGTAAGAATTCTACAAAATTTTCATAAGGAAATAAGGTACTCTTATTTAACTCTATGTTGAGATTGTTTACAGGTTATATTGGACAAGAAAAAGTGCTTATGGATTCTTATGATATTGATTCTTGGATGAAGATTTGACCTTTATCGCGTTCTTCGTTCATTCCGAGCAAACCAGGGGGTAATAGTTTCTTTTGTCTCTTTTTATTTTTTCTTTACCATTTTGGGTACTTTTAGAAAATTGGGAACAATGTTCAAATTAAGTGCAGGGAGGGTAAAAAGGTCATCTTAGAAACTATTTATGCATTTGTTGTTTGTTTTGTCTGAAAAATGATGTGTAATATACTGAAACGTGATCTAAGACGTTAATTTTAGCCCAAACTAAAAAAAAAATCATCGCATATACTTAGTAACATTATAGTTTTTACAAGCGTCTCATTGATAGGATTTATATAACTAGCACAAAAACCCTACCACTCAAATACCACCCAAAAATGTGAGGTTCGCCTTTAGATCTTTAAGAAGCATTCATCTTAAATGCTTGAGAGTGTACCGCTAGTATATAGATTATAGAACTTGCTTTAGTTGATACATCCCAAGACCGCCAGTGAGATCACATTCGTGTGATTAGGATATACTAAATGACAAGAGACATTAGGATAAACCCTTATTTTTAACCTATGTTTGTTATAATTACGTTGCCTTAATTGGTCAAGTAATTGCCCACCCTTGCTATGCACTCATTTTAGTGCAACATACCCCTAGTGAACCCAACTGAGTCTATCTTTTCGCGGTCCTTGTAATATTTCGGTTTTCCAAATTACTTATGGAAGTATATTGTTTACACTCCACCCAAAAAATGTACACCCAAATCGCCTTAACCCTCTTTGTATGCACTCATCTTTAGTGTATTATTGTGAACCACAATTGTTAAACCCTTAGTTAATTATTTATTTGATTACATGATTGCTAAGTCGAGTCGTATTTAGAGTTGTATAAAGTTTTGGGAAGATTGGGACTCATGGTTGTATTATTATTATTATGGAGAATTGGGGAAGACGTCAATTTATTACCCCCCCCCCCCATCATGCACGTTAATGTCTAAGTACTCCATGTTTGTTGATCATCTTAATTCGGGTCATTAGTTAGTATTTGCAAAAGTATGTAAAGGTTCAAGTGTAGGGATGCAATTATAAATCCCATGTATTAAGATGTATTATTTTCTGCAGATCAATAGATGACAGGACAAAAGTGTACACTAGCACCTTCACCTTACTAAATAATGCCTCCGATTTGTATTACTTATTAGGTAGAAAAGCATATTTGCTTGAGGACAAGCAAATCTCAAGTGTATGGATATTTGATGAGGTGTAATTTTATACATTTTTTAGCTGTCATTTAGCCTCTAAATTTGTACACTTTAGATCATATATTGCCCTAAATTGTTTCCTTTTGGAGTTTTAGGTACTTAGGAGAGCTTTTGCTAGATATGTGCAACTTTTGGGCTCATTTGGATGAAGACGGAAGAAAAATGACAAAGTCGGAAGATGTGACCAACTTTGTTACGTGGTCTGTTTGAAGTGTTAAGAGTTTTGTGACCAAAATTGTAACTGCTCCAACTCCTTTGTGACGGCTCAAAACTCCCGACGGCATCCTGTGACTGTGTCACAAGGCATCTGACGGCGTCACGCTTCAAATCTGACGCCGTCACAAGTTAGTAATGACCATCACAACTTACGCGGGAAGTACCTGATCTTGTTTTGGCCATTACTCCTTCATACGAACTCGGATTTAGGTGATTCAAATTGCCACGCAAAGAGAACGAGAAAATCTACAACTCGGTGAAAAAAGCATCATTATGACTTCACCCTTTTGTCCTGAACCGTCACATTAAACCAACTCAGAAGCTGCTTATAAATATAACCTCATAAACTCGTTTTCTTGTAAGCCTTAAACCCTAAGTCTGATTTTAGGGTTTAGGTAGGTGTTTTTCCATAACTTAGAAGCTCTTATTTAATCCATAAACATCTTGTAATGATTTTTCTATTGATTCTATCTTAATTATGTCTTCAATTAGCATTGTTGATTGTTCTTCATTGATTATGGTAGGCTAATTCACCTAGTGTTTATTTAGGATTGCATGTAATCTAGTTGTGTGTTTGTTTATTCTATTGTCTCTTGTTAATGGTGTGCATGTTACGAGTTAGAAAACTGGATAGAGAAAACTATACTAGCTTGACCGTCCCCTAAAACATGACTAATTGATTACTTATGTCTTAAGTTGTTAATTAGGCGAGTATTTATTGCGTAGTTTAGTTATTGGGTGAGCTGGACAATTCAGACAGGCTTCGTTCACTTAGATTAGTCTATAGACGTGGGACTGACGAAACCACATTTTATAATCAGGAATACTTCACATTACATTAAACAAGGAGTGATAATTCAATAGATTAAATTGACCAAAATTAGGGAGTAATGCATCGTAGGTAAATACGCTTCACCAACTTATAGTTTCTTAGTTTACTTTTCTTGTCCCTTTCTTTTCTGTCTTTAGGATAATATTAGTTTAAAACATAAACCTCTTCCAAAACCCTGAGATTTTACTTGCATTCAATTAAATACAAAAGACCAAAAATAATCATCCCTCAAACCCTTAGATTTAGAGGACATACACTTCGAACCTACCTTACTATTCCCCTAGAGAACGATCAATCCCTCGAGTATCGCCGATACTACACTACAAAGGTTAGGTACACTGTCTAGGGAGGTTGTAAAACTTGTTTTGCAACCGAACGACACATCAATGACAATAATAGCAATTACTAAGAAGCCCGATTAGGTTATAAATAGTTAGTGTGGCTCTGATACCTCTGTAGGGTTCTAGTGATACCAGCATGGCCAATAAAAACATGCACACGGAAACAAAACACATAAATGGCCATGCAACCAGACAAACCCTGGCTAGCAAGATCTTTCCTAACCATTAATACATCTTAACCCTAAACACGTATAAGGGTGTTTATAGAATACTTACTTGTTATCCTACAGTTGCGTAAGCTTCTGAACCAGTTTGATGCGCGGGTTTGCCTTCTTCCTTGTTGATCGACCAGGGAGAAAACCACACCTCGGGTTACGTCAGGTATCCACCGATACTACACAGGTAGAACTAAAGCTCGAACCTACGCAAGTTAGGCGGGATATGAAACACGAGGTAAACCTGAAATCGACTGGAAAGTCAATTTAGGGTTAGTTCGATTTGTTTTAGGGTTTTGTAAACCCTAAACGATCGCACAACTGGAGAGGGGGGGAGGAGAGGAGAGACTTTTAGGGTTTAGGTGTGAGTTATGAGAATGCCTTAAGATGCCTTTGTATTTATTAGATCCCAATGAGCCTTTTAGAATACTTATAGGACAAGTATCCGAGTTTGTTTAGGAAGTGAACTCCTATCCTTTGTGGGATTTCGGCCGACCGATTACCAAACCCTTAAGGGTTTGGTTTTTGTCGTTTATTACCCCTTAATATTCATCCCTTGATAAATATTAACTTTCAGGTAATTACCGTTTAACCCTTTAATGAAAATAACACCGTATTTTCATTTCCTTATTTAATCCATTTCATTTCGTAATCTCGTTTCTTATTTCCGTTTGCATGTTTTGTTTAGTGTGCACTGATGTGACCCTTCGGCATTTCTGTGAAGGCAAGTTGTGAATGTAACACCCAAACCCGACGAGGGTAAAGATATCACAATAATGGTTTCATATCAGATCAAAACAAAGCATACATCTATAGTAATACAAAAATCTCAAAGGTTACAATTGAAATATTGAAACTACAAGGTTACAATGCGGATTACAATAAATGCTAAGTTTAAAATAACTCTTCTAGTCATCTCAAATCCAAAAAGTCTATCAAGTATGGCCTTCTAAGTCCAAGGTACTCTCCACTCATCCCCAGCTTTCTACTAAAACCTGCCGCGGGAAAAGAAACGCGGCTGAGCTTAAAAAGCCCAGTGAACAGATATAACGATAACAAACAATATAGAGAATAGTACCGAGTAACAGAAATAAAAGTCATGCAGATGATTTAAGTGATATGTAAATGAATAAGTATAAAGAAAAGAGAAAAAAGGATAGTAATCCACCACGAGCCCAGAAAAAGATCATATCATATCGTAACCATAAATCCTCAAATCATATAGAGGGGAGACCTCTCAGATAATCAGATAATATGAGGGGTGTCCTCATTCTTCAAATGGAGTAGCTAGCTCCCAGATATATGTGAAAGGCATGTATTGCACACAGTACCAGTCACCAGACAAATCATATCAAATCATGTTAAATCCACTAAACAGAACAGATCTAGGATTGCAATCCATACGCCCCCCAGAACAATATACTGGCCATAATAACAGAGGTGTGTGCATAATAATCAGAGATGGGGACGGTGTGAGAAATCACTCACCCACACATGAGTCATGCCAGTGGTGCATCACAGACATGGACATGGAACCCCCATGCCTAGTGTCACAGATTTTGGCTCGGGCATCAAACTAAGAGTCAGGTATCATATCAAATCAGAGGTGTCATAATCAAAGGTTCATAGCATATTATTCATAACAGATGGTTCATATCAATATCTCAGAAGTAGTATCAAAGGTCCAAATCAGAGTTTGTCAGGTCATGGTTCATATTCAAATAATCAAGTCAAGGTTCAGATCAAAAGTTCATTTCAAAAGTTTCTATCAAAAGTCCATTTTAAACAATCCTTTATTCATGATTTTTATAAAACGATCCTTTAAAGTAGTTTTCATGAAAATAGTCTTTCAAAACGGTTTTTCATAAAGCTAGTCTCAAAATATAGTTTTCATAAAAGTTAGTAACCTTTCATATAAAAGTAGTTTCGCATCATTTATAAACATCTTTTTAAATTGGTTTTTCTCAAAACATTTCCATGGTATAATTAAAAAGGTTTTCATAACATAGGTTCATAACAGAGGTCATATTAAATGGGATCAACAGAGAAGGTTCAAGCTAAGGGAATCATAGCAATGGCATCAGTTCAGAAACTAACGGGTCAGAAAATGAAAGAGATCATGAGAAACCTTATAAGAAATGTCAGAATATCTGTACCTTAGACCGCAAGTGAAAACACAATAGAAACATAAAGATCGGAAGCAAACCCCTTCTTCAGCGAATCTACACGAATTCATGATCGTCTTATTAATAACTTATTTTAAATCAGATTACTCATTTTAGTCGGCTTTCCATTTTTAGTAACTTTCCTCTTTTAGTAACCTTCTATTTTTAGAAACTTTCCATAAGTAGTAACTTAGGGTTACATTAATAATTAATCAAACTTTAAGGTTTACAAATGATAAAAAGTTAACTTAAAGGTTTAATATAACAAATATCATAGTTAGGGCTTTGTATGCCATTCTAACAAAGTCTAAGGTTTATTGCAATAATAATCAAAGTTAAGGATTAAAGGAGTAATTTTCTTATTCGTTAATCAAAAGTATATCTTGTCAAATATGATACCTTTAGACAAGGCATATAATCTTCTCGGATTAGACCTTTGCTATGATTTAATGAATACCAAATCAAATTATTATGACCAGATTCAAAGCATACTGAATTAACTGATTTCATGACTTATTCGCATTCTTGGACACGTATGAACATTCCAATAACCCTATTCAAAGCATATGTCAAACGCATTCGAAAATCAAAGTAATATATATATATATCGAGTCATGTTTCATTTCTTGCGTTTAACACCCATATTCCTGATCGTATATTAGTGGTCGAAACGAGTGTCGAAGGCTAGATTAAAGACGTACATAGCAAACATATTTGAAGAGCAAAACAGAGCAGAATTTTGACGCATGTGTTTCGTATATTGATGATTTCGGTTTGCGCATATATACATGTCCCTCGTATCCCCTTTTTTTAATGAAATAAATAAGTTAAGCTTCCATATCGTTTACAAGGACATGCAACACGGTCACAAAGTGGGTTTTTAACTTTAATGTTCACTTTATAGAGACAGTTCCAAAGTTATTAACCAGTTTGGTCATTCCTTGATTGAGCTGTATGAGTTCGTTGTTCAAAATAAGGTTTTTCATAAGTTTTTTTTTTGCGCCATCCATCAATTTTAAGTGAAATAATTAATACGAATAATACGCAAGATATCGGTTGATTATATACATACTACTAACATGTTGCATGATATACATATACAGGTTTATCCATATTTACGTTTCATATGTGTGTCACATGAAGAAGAAACACAAGAAGGATGATGATACCTTGTAGGCAAGATGTCGAGACCAAGGAACCCAAAAAGAACCCACGAATCAAAACTCTTTCGAACCCAACAATACTCACGATCACGCCAAATAAAGACCACCCACGATTCCCCTCCTTGCTACCACGATCACCATGGCTTGAATCTTACTTGCTAGGCCTTCGTACTTCTTATTTTCTCGAGTGAGAGAAGCTGAATGGGCAGCCATCTTGTTTTGTGTTTTGTTTCACACGAATGAAAAAAAAGAAGAGGAAGAACCGGATTTTTCTTTTGGAATAGAAAAAGGGATGAGCGTGTAGTTAAGTTTGGAAGGGATATTTACATTATGAAACGAGTTTAACATATTTATGATTTTGTGCCGTGAATAAAGATACCATAATAAAACCATTTATGGTGGACAAATAAAGATACCCTTTTTGTGATACTGAAATCGAGTGACCAGCCAAAATTATACGAATTTTGGTACAAGGATGTCAAAAATAATCATATTATGTACCTTAGAATTATACAAAGGATAATTCGATTTGGTAATTTTTATTTATTTATTCCTCATACGACTTAAGAAACAACATTATGTCTTAGGAGGTACATACTCTGAATAACATTAATTATCAACATGCAATAACAATATGAAACATGTTAATTATATGTATAATTTACCTAAAATTATAATTGATTTGATGTCAATAAGTGATATCCTCTTGTCTTTGATTGAGAGTAATTTTGGGCTTAATTAATGAGGTAAGTCTCCTTAGTGATTATTGTTCTTATCTTCTTGTACTTATGTTGTGTACAAACTTAATTACTTTTGGTCTACATAAATCTTTTAAACTTGCCATACTTTTATATTATAAGGTTCCCGTAACATTTCGAATTTACTTTAGGTTATATGTTCATATCGTATAGTTTGGAGTCATAACATGTTATATAACTCAATTTTTAATTTATAGCGTATTTCATAAGTTCTTAAAATTTCAAATTCAGAGGGTACTTTGGTCATTTCAGATTGTGGTAATTTTGGGGTTTTACAGTGAAAGTATGTTGTGTGGTTTACACATAATTCGTTCACAACAATGGCAAGAGGGTGTTATATATTGGCAAGCCAAGACATAACCAGAGCCTGGCGCGCTGGTCTTCATGCGCTGGCGGGGCAGGACCTGGTGTGCCAGGCACGGTTTTGTCTTCTTGCCAAAAACTAGTCGTTGCCTCTTGCTAAACCGCTATGTGCACTTCAATTTTGACATTCCCAAGTCCATTTCAAATCCCCAAGTAGGGTTAGATTAAGCTAACTCATTAGCCATGATTAGGTTGGGGTTAAACAAGCCTTGGGAGTAGATAAAGGAGGGAAACACGCTAATGTCCAATTGAGAAGTGGGAAAGTTGGATAATATAAGGGGAATAAGCTATGAGTGGTGAATAAGCTATACAAATGACTGCAAAGGTGATTCTGTAAAACCCGAAAAATTTGAACATCTGAAATACCTGAAATACCCTCCAAATTTGAACCTATGAAATGATGTATAATTATGTGAGACATTATATTACGAATATAACCTGAGTATTTATATGATAATACTTGAACATTAAGCGACATTTTGGAACCTACAAACTTAAGATAAATAAAACTATACATTATGTTATGCACTTTAAAAGTTATGCCACGCCTAAAATAAATATATGGGCCGAATAAAAGGGTTATGTACATGCGAAAAAAAAAAAAAGAAAGACTGGTAATTAGTATAGATGCATGATAAGCTTATAATAAATGGAGAATCAATCACAATCCCCCTAAGTTCGGTATTTTCCTTTTTGACTCTCTCCCTCACACGGTTTTATTAAACCAAATCCCACAAATTTTGCATGCCTTCCTTTTTGTTCTCACACCCTCTACACGGTTTGTATTATAACCGACTATCTCATTTTTTTTCTTTCATTTAACACATTTTAAACAAAACCCTAAATCTACACAAAATACACTAGCAGCTATCTTTTCTCTCTCTCATTCTCGTTCGAATTCACGGAGCAAAGAAGGAGGTTTGATCGTGGTCTTGGTGGTGGTTTTGAATGTGGTAATTTTTGTGTCGAAGGAAGGTTTGGTTCGTAGGTTTAAAGCTGTTCGAAGGGTGATATTGGTTTGTGTTTTGCGGCTGAATCGAATGCGGGTGTTTGATCCTTGTTCCTTGCTTTCTCTTCTCGTTATCACGCTACAAGGGTAACAGTTTCACAACCTTGTTCGATTGTTTCTCTTTTTGTTTTCGATCTTAAGATGTTGTTTGTTGTCACGCGTGTAATCGGCCAGCATATGTTATAGTAATACCACATGAAATGATAAACATGGCACATAAAATAATGAACGAATAAGTGAATAAATTCCGGTCCTAATGATAAGTCTTGTTCGTTAAAACTGTATACGAATAACATATATGTTCCGTCACATGAAATCACGAATCTGTATTGCATACATATCGACCTTGTTTCAGTTTTAACTATTCTAATCAGTATTTATATGAGCTCTTGAATCTGGTCATTTAACACCATTGTTGATCTCTTACAATGGAACTAAAATCTGGATATAAAATTCAAAAGATAAAAGAATGGTGTTTTTGATGGTGTATGTGTGTGAGTGAATAGATGTTAGCATGCATATTTGTCTACGTAAATAAATGGGTATGTATGTGGCGACATAGGGCTGGAAATCATGCAGGTTTAACGTGTATTAAATAGAGTTAAAAGACGTGAATGTGTGTGTGTACTCAATCAGATTTAAAGGGGGTTAAACCTGGTTGTGTTGAGTCGACATTGTTTCCGTCTTGGGCCTTTCGAATCTGTTGTGTGACATGCATGTAACCTGGTCTTTTAAATGATTTATCTGCTCTCTAATTTACATACTAAGAATTGGTTTATAACTCAAAAGGTTAAAACATGGGGTTCGAATGCTTTAAAGGTAAAAGGGTTTAATGGGTGATCGCATGTAAAAGAGATTTTTGAAACATGTATTTTGAATCAGTTTTAAAACAAGAATTGAAACCATGACGATATAACTTACGTGTGTATTTTACTGGTGGGCCGACTTGGACACATTTATTTGTAGCTTCCGAATGGGTAAAAGCTAAATAAAGGTTAACTTGGTAAAACTGGATTAAAACTCAAGTAGATATAAAGGTGGGTGATCGCATGCATGGTTCAGTTTGTGACTTTTGAATGTGTGCATGAGAGTGAGTCTAGAAGGGTCTGAAATGAGAGTTGGGTGTTTAAGCGTGTGAGTCGTGTGATTGAGCATGTGATAATAACACATTTTGGTCGTCGTGGTCTAAGTTTAATGTCAAGGATACGTTAATAAATTATGAACAACAGGGTCTAAAATTATCGTCTTAATATAAAATATTAGTATAAACTTTAAAATAATTTTATTTGACATTCTTAATCTTTAGTTTTGATAATTTACATTTTGACCCTAAACTTTGCTAAAATGACATATTAAAGCCTAAACTATGAACTTGATCATATTAAACCTTTAAGGTTATCTATTTGACATTTATAACTCTAAATGTATAAAATCGCTATTTCGGGAAACTTATTAAATATTGAAATCATTCTAAATAAGGAAACCTTCTGAAAATGAAAACTTACTAAATTTGGAAACCTGCTAAAAATAGAAAGTTACTATAAATGGAAAGGCAAGCTAGATTAGAAGTTTAGAACTCTTTGTGATTCTCTTCTACTCCTTTAGGTGTGAAGAAGGAGAGGACCTGATTCCTTTTGTGCTATCTATCTATCTTTCTGATTTGCGTTTGCGTTGGAATAAAGTACAGATATTCTGACCTTTCTTTTAAGGTTTCTCATGACCTCTTTCGTATTCTGATCCGTTAGTTTCTGATTCGATTGCTATGATTCCCTTTGCTTGAACCTTCTATGTTGATTCCAATTGATATGACATCTGATATGAAGCTATGTTATGAAAACCTTTTCTAATCATACCTTGAAAATGTTTTGAGAAAAAACTATTTTAAAAGATGTTGATAAATGAGGCGAAACCATTTTTATATAAATGTTACTAACTCTTATGAAAACTATTTTTGGAAGACTATTTTGATGAAAAACCTTTTTGAAAGATTATTGTTATGAAAACCACTTTAAAGGATCGTTTTATAGAAATCATGAATAAAGGATTGTTTAAAATGGACTTTTGATAGAAACTTTGAAATGAACTTTTGGATCTGAACCTTGACTTGATTATTTAATATGAACCTCGATCTGATAAACTCTTATTTGGACATTTGGCATTACATCTGATATATCTGTTATGAACCCTCTGTTATGAACCTATTATGATGAACCCTGGATTATGACACATCTGATTTGACATGACTTATGACTCTTAGTATGATACCCGAGCCACTTTTCTGTTACCTAGCCAGGAAGGTAACCTGGCCGTGTCTGTGATGCACCACTGGCATGACTCATGTGTGGGTGAGTGATTCCTCACACCGTCCCCATTCTAATTTTGATATGCGCATTACTTTGATTATGGATTATATATGTTTCTGGGGGGGCGTATGGATTGCAATCCTAGATCTGATCTGTTTAGTGGATTTAATCTGATATGATATGACTTGTCTGGTGACTGGTGCTGTGTGCAATACACGCCTTTCACATATATCTGGGAGCTAGCTACTCCATTTGAAGAATGAGGACACCCCCCATATTATCTGATTATCTGAGAGGTCTCCCCTCTATATGATTATGAAGATTTATGGTTACACTGTTATGATATGATATGATCTGTTTCTGGGCTCGTGGTGGATGACTATCCTAAACCTTTACTCTTGTACCTTATTTATATCTCATTCATTATGCTACATCTGATTATTTCCGTTTACTTTCGTTTCCGTTCATTATATATCTGTTCACTGGGCTTTGTAAGCTCAGCCGCACGTTTTCTTTTCGTGTGCGGCAGGTTTTAGATGGAAGATGGGTATGAGTGAAGAGACTTTTGGACCTAGAAGGCTTGACAGTTATTTTGGCCTAGAGATGATTAGAAGTTATTTTATTTGTATCCGTTTTGTAACCTTATAATTTCAGTATTTCCTTTGTAACCCGTGAGAATCTTTGTATTACTTTGAATGTATGCTTTGTTATATCTGATATGAAACCATTTGCGTGACATCTTTACCCTTGTCGGGTTGGGGTGTTACAATTATGGTATCAGAGACAGGTTGCGACTCGTAATACATTTACCCTTGACCTGTGAAGTCTGGACCATTAAGTTTCCACTGTAAGCGCTCATAAGATAACCTTTAAGATTTGCGTTAGGATTTCCCTATAGGAACTTAAGTTTTGACCTGTAAGGATTGGGTAGGCTATAAGGCTTTTGTTTAAGTACCATTGCTTCCGCATCACTCTGATTCGTGCCTTGCTTTTGGGTTAGAGTCTGTTGATATCACCTTTGGAAGCTTACGCTTGCACCACCTAAGATTCCGACTCCGATCTCTGATTCTTTTATTAATCATTTTGATGTCTCTTCGGATATTCTGAGAATCTCCATGACGATGACCTACTCGATACATTCTGTTATTTGCTTTTGATAATATATGAATCTTCTGACCCTATCGGAGTTCGTCTTAAACATCTCTATTCCCACGAGTATAAGAATGTTTTCCTCTCACTTCTGAACGATAAGACTTACGTTGTCGATATTGAATAGTTAACTTTGATTTTTATTCTGATAAAGGATAGGTTGATTGATCATTGACGACTACCCTCCTATGTTTCACCTTCGGTGTTTGAAACCATTTTGAACTCCCTACCATGATTTCTGATTGTTAAAGTTTTGCTACCACTACCTGATTTTGATCATCACTCCCGACCTGTTTGATACTTCTCCAACTATCCCGAAAGTCATTTAACCATAATGTGTTGACACATTCTATTAATTCATTACCCATGCTGGATAAAAAGGTATCATCTGATATTACTCTGTCCTTGCGAAGTCCATTTCTACTCTTACGAGAACTCTGGTGATTATTAGCCATGGATAAGACGATAATTGTGTCTTGATGTGAAACTGTTAACTGAACCTGATAATGCTGATTTCTGATATTCTATATGCCTCGCTTTTGACAGTTATACGATGTTTGTATTTTGATGATTTCCAACCTACCTGTCACTTTGGTTAAATAACTAAACAAATTTCCAACACCTTGAACCGTTCACTAATCTATCTAAACACTTTGATGAACCATGTAATTGAATTTGATATATGAACTACCTATCTGTTTTACGACCGTACTCATTCCACGAATCCGTTTACTTTGATATATTCAATTTTGTGGCCTTTAAGATATGGATTGGCCGGCCCTCATACGCTGCCAGGGACTACTGTATCTGATTTGTGACCGTTAGTAATATGTTTCATCCCACTTTCGTTATGATAACCTTTAACCGCTCAAATCTGTTAAGCTTAACCTGCTATGGAAACTTCTATCTCAATTTCATTTGATGGTTGATTGTCCCCTGACACCTATTATCCACTCTTAGAGAGCTTGACATTGGAAGTTTTGTTGTACAAATATTCTAGTGCTTCTGATGAAACTCTTGCGTTTCCCTCCTGTTTAAGAAGTGAAATCGAATTCGAATCGATCTCAGTTGACGAACCGTGATGCTATAGAAGTTGAGAGATTGAAGAAGCGGATGGAATATGACCTTGTGCACCTCAGTGATTACTTTGAATACCCCTATTAGTTTATGGAGAAGAAAGAGAAAATTCTGCGTCAGCGTATCAACTATCGTAAACCTAACCGTATCACTAACCGTAATCATTTTTCCATTTCCGCGTGCCAATGATTGATTCGTTCTATCTTTGTAAACTCCGTACCAGACGACCTCTGTAGATGAATGAAGGACTGAAGAAGCAACCACAAGAACTTCTAAGAAGGGAGATGACAAACTGAGAATAACCACCGGGAAGTACTTCAGTTTTATGCACAAAGAGGAGCATGTAAATCATCTTGTAAAAGGACCCTTATTCTGGAGGAAACAGACTTGATTGGCACCTAGAGAGTGTAGCAGACAACACTACCATGCATCCGGCGATGACGGCAGTTTGAGATGGATGAAGACCTGTCAAAGACACGCAGTCTTGCTTCTCTATTCGTCTTAGTTGTACTAAGAGGAATTGAGAGCAGAAGCAGACTAGCAAACGGAAGAATGCACAGTGACCATAACGGAGATTCACGTTACTACACCACAGTTCCAAGGAGAAGTGCCGAAGGCTTGAGGGACCAGACTCGAGTTGATATTTTTTTCCACTCTATGATTATTCGATAGACTGCATGGACTTGGAAGAAGTTTAAGATCATGTATTTGAAGGGACGATAATTCCGAAGTGAACGTTTGTATTTGGAAGAGTTGATTTTGGTGAAGAATGAAGCCACGGATGACGTTATTCATTTCTTCTTGACCTACTCAAATTTCCGTTAACTAATGATAGGACCCCTTGAATGATTTATATTCCTTGTTGGTAATTCCGCTCTGAGTTCATTCTGCGTATGTTGGACGATAGTTTCGTTATGTGAAATTTTATGAATGATGGACGACCCGATGCTTTTAGCGATGTACCAAATTCTGATAGACATTCTGAGACTTCCGTTAACTCTTTCAAGTAGTTCGTTCTCCTCTTAGTTATGGTGTTTGGTTTTGATAACCTATGAGACTGTAGAAGTATTAGGTGGATTAAGATAAGTGGTTTTGATTACGACTTGAGATAAAGTATGATCATCATGAAGGCATATTTATGTGGTGCTAGTATTATGACGCCTGATCAACGTGATAATACTTACACCATATAACGTGCCCTCATTGTGGCCATAGGATATCTTGGGAAGTACCTAAGAAGTTTAGAACTTGATTTCCGATGGATTATCTGTGATTAGTGAGACCTTAGGTTCATTCTACCTATGCGTATACTCTACCTTCGTTCGTTAAATATCTGGATTAGTCTGGACTCTCGTGTTGCATTCTGTTGACCTCAGTTATAAATCTTGAACTCTTATAGAGCTCTCTACTGTTGATACAGTTAATTTGATTTGAAATCTTGTCCGTATTTCCATATGAGCTCCCCTTTTTGGAAGAACCTCCACTGGCGTGAGAATGTTTGTAACGATCTTTTGCGATTTGCTACGACTCCGTCTAATCTTGCGACTTCAATTTTCGAGGACGAAAATTTCTTTTTAAGAGGGGAAGAGTTGTAAAACCCGAAAATTTTGAACATCTGAAATACCTGAAATACCCTCCAAATTTGAACCTATGAAATGATGTATAATTATGTGAGACATTATATTACGAATATAACCTGAGTATTTATATGATAATACTTGAACATTAAGCGACATTTTGGAACCTACAAACTTAAGATAAATAAAACTATACATTATGTTATGCACTTTAAAAGTTATGCCACGCCTAAAATAAATATATGGGCCGAATAAAAGGGTTATGTACATGCGAAGAAAAAAAAAAAGAGAGACTGGTAATTAGTATAGATGCATGATAAGTTTATAATAAATGGAGAATCAATCACAATCCCCATAAGTTCGGTATTTTCCTTTTTGACTCTCTCCCTCACACGGTTTTATTAAACCAAATCCCACAAATTTTGCATGCCTTCCTTTTTGTTCTCACACCCTCTACACGGTTTGTATTATAACCGACTATCTCATTTTTTTTCTTTCATTTAACACATTTTAAACAAAACCCTAAATCTACACAAAATACACTAGCAGCTATCTTTGCTCTCTCTCATTCTCGTTCGAATTCACGGAGCAAAGAAGGAGGTTTGATCGTGGTCTTGGTGGTGGTTTTGAATGTGGTAATTTTTGTGTCGAAGGAAGGTTTGGTTCGTAGGTTTAAAGCTGTTCGAAGGGTGATATTGGTTTGTGTTTTGCGGCTGAATCGAATGCGGGTGTTTGATCCTTGTTCCTTGCTTTCTCTTCTCGTTATCACGCTACAAGGGTAACAGTTTCACAACCTTGTTCGATTGTTTCTCTTTTTGTTTTCGATCTTAAGATGTTGTTTGTTGTCACGCGTGTAATCGGCCAGCATATGTTATAGTAATACCACATGAAATGATAAACATGGCACATAAAATAATGAACGAATAAGTGAATAAATTCCGGTCCTAATGATAAGTCTTGTTCGTTAAAACTGTATACGAATAACATATATGTTCCGTCACATGAAATCACGAATCTGTATTGCATACATATCGACCTTGTTTCAGTTTTAACTATTCTAATCAGTATTTATATGAGCTCTTGAATCTGGTCATTTAACACCATTGTTGATCTCTTACAATGGAACTAAAATCTGGATATAAAATTCAAAAGATAAAAGAATGGTGTTTTTGATGGTGTATGTGTGTGAGTGAATAGATGTTAGCATGCATATTTGTCTACGTAAATAAATGGGTATGTATGTGGCGACATAGGGCTGGAAATCATGCAGGTTTAACGTGTATTAAATAGAGTTAAAAGACGTGAATGTGTGTGTGTACTCAATCAGATTTAAAGGGGGTTAAACCTGGTTGTGTTGAGTCGACATTGTTTCCGTCTTGGGCCTTTCGAATCTGTTGTGTGACATGCATGTAACCTGGTCTTTTAAATGATTTATCTGCTCTCTAATTTACATACTAAGAATTGGTTTATAACTCAAAAGGTTAAAACATGGGGTTCGAATGCTTTAAAGGTAAAAGGGTTTAACGGGTGATCGCATGTAAAAGAGATTTTTGAAACATGTATTTTGAATCAGTTTTAAAACAAGAATTGAAACCATGACGATATAACTTACGTGTGTATTTTACTGGTGGGCCGACTTGGACACATTTCTTTGTAGCTTCCGAATGGGTAAAAGCTAAATAAAGGTTAACTTGGTAAAACTGGATTAAAACTCAAGTAGATATAAAGGTGGGTGATCGCATGCATGGTTCAGTTTGTGACTTTTGAATGTGTGCATGAGAGTGAGTCTAGAAGGGTCTGAAATGAGAGTTGGGTGTTTAAGCGTGTGAGTCGTGTGATTGAGCATGTGATAATAACACATTTTGGTCGTCGTGGTCTAAGTTTAATGTCAAGGATACGCTAATAAATTATGAACAACAGGGTCTAAAATTATCGTCTTAATATAAAATATTAGTATAAACTTTAAAATAATTTTATTTGACATTCTTAATCTTTAGTTTTGATAATTTACATTTTGACCCTAAACTTTGCTAAAATGACATATTAAAGCCTAAACTATGAACTTGATCATATTAAACCTTTAAGGTTATCTATTTGACATTTATAACTCTAAATGTATAAAATCGCTATTTCGGGAAACTTATTAAATATTGAAATCATTCTAAATAAGGAAACCTTCTGAAAATGAAAACTTACTAAATTTGGAAACCTGCTAAAAATAGAAAGTTACTATAAATGGAAAGGCAAGCTAGATTAGAAGTTTAGAACTCTTTGTGATTCTCTTCTACTCCTTTAGGTGTGAAGAAGGAGAGGACCTGATTCCTTTTGTGCTATCTATCTATCTTTCTGATTTGCGTTTGCGTTGGAATAAAGTACAGATATTCTGACCTTTCTTTTAAGGTTTCTCATGACCTCTTTCGTATTCTGATCCGTTAGTTTCTGATTCGATTGCTATGATTCCCTTTGCTTGAACCTTCTATGTTGATTCCAATTGATATGACATCTGATATGAAGCTATGTTATGAAAACCTTTTCTAATCATACCTTGAAAATGTTTTGAGAAAAACTATTTTAAAAGATGTTGATAAATGAGGCGAAACCATTTTTATATAAATGTTACTAACTCTTATGAAAACTATTTTTGGAAGACTATTTTGATGAAAAACCTTTTTGAAAGATTATTGTTATGAAAACCACTTTAAAGGATCGTTTTATAGAAATCATGAATAAAGGATTGTTTAAAATGGACTTTTGATAGAAACTTTGAAATGAACTTTTGGATCTGAACCTTGACTTGATTATTTAATATGAACCTCGATCTGATAAACTCTGATTTGGACATTTGGCATTACATCTGATATATCTGTTATGAACCCTCTGTTATGAACCTATTATGATGAACCCTGGATTATGACACATCTGATTTGACATGACTTATGACTCTTAGTATGATACCCGAGCCACTTTTCTGTTACCTAGCCAGGAAGGTAACCTGGCCGTGTCTGTGATGCACCACTGGCATGACTCATGTGTGGGTGAGTGATTCCTCACACCGTCCCCATTCTGATTATGATATGCGCATTACTTTGATTATGGATTATATATGTTTCTGGGGGGGCGTATGGATTGCAATCCTAGATCTGATCTGTTTAGTGGATTTAATCTGATATGATATGACTTGTCTGGTGACTGGTGCTGTGTGCAATACACGCCTTTCACATATATCTGGGAGCTAGCTACTCCATTTGAAGAATGAG
This sequence comes from Artemisia tridentata subsp. tridentata, assembly GCA_021014915.2. Lineage (NCBI taxonomy): Eukaryota > Viridiplantae > Streptophyta > Magnoliopsida > Asterales > Asteraceae > Artemisia > Artemisia tridentata. Next base: position 405,314,313 of record CP139505.1, on the reverse strand, counting down.
GACACCCCCCATATTATCTGATTATCTGAGAGGTCTCCCCTCTATATGATTATGAAGATTTATGGTTACACTGTTATGATATGATATGATCTGTTTCTGGGCTCGTGGTGGATGACTATCCTAAACCTTTACTCTTGTACCTTATTTATATCTCATTCATTATGCTACATCTGATTATTTCCGTTTACTTTCGTTTCCGTTCATTATATATCTGTTCACTGGGCTTTGTAAGCTCAGCCGCACGTTTTCTTTTCGTGTGCGGCAGGTTTTAGATGGAAGATGGGTATGAGTGAAGAGACTTTTGGACCTAGAAGGCTTGACAGTTATTTTGGCCTAGAGATGATTAGAAGTTATTTTATTTGTATCCGTTTTGTAACCTTATAATTTCAGTATTTCCTTTGTAACCCGTGAGAATCTTTGTATTACTTTGAATGTATGCTTTGTTATATCTGATATGAAACCATTTGCGTGACATCTTTACCCTTGTCGGGTTGGGGTGTTACAGATTCCCAATTTCAAATTTCAATTGTTGTAATCTCTGTTAATGCCACAATTAACTTGTTAAATAATCACAGTCATACAAATAAGTTAAGTACTTTGCATCTTAGTAAAGCATTAATCATAAAAGGAAAGTGTATTTAGCTAAAAACACAAATTAAACTTAACTCATTTGATCAACAAGGGAATAGACCCATTTAGTGATTGGTTAAGTAAAGATTAAACCCATTTGATTATTTTCATTTGATAATTTTATAAAAGTATGAATCTCAATATGTTGGGCTTGTTTTATAAAATATTTTGAATTGGCTAGTGGGCTTTGAGTTACGTTTTATAAAAGATTTTTGAGTTGACGTTTGTAAAACGAGAGATGGTATTTTGGTAATCTTTCTAAGTCCCAATCTTGTTATGATATTATCAAACAACTTAAATACCATGTACGCACCTGAATTGAAAGATCAAACTCAGCAACACAAGTCTGACACGCTGGTCTTGGTACGCCACCGCCTCGTGCCAGGTTTGGACATGTGCGCTTTTGGTTTTGGGCCATCAGTAATGATTTTAAACGTCTCATAATATATATTTATCATCATTAAAACATAAATGAGATATATGTGTAATATTTGCACCAACATGGAAGATTCTACCTAATTGGTTAAATGTGGTATTAAAATATTTTATTTAAATGAAGGTAATTTGTTTAAATAAAAGTAAATAAAATTTTGTATAAGTTTATAAAAGAATATGTAAGGTTATATAAAATGATGCAAAAGATTTTACAAAATGATGAAAGTATTTTTATGCAATGTATGTGAAATCAATGCAACTTTGACGATTTATGGTTGCGAGTAACTTACGCATTTTACGTTATATATTTCAAGTTACATGTTTATCATTATTAAATCATAAGAGACCATTTATTTTAAATCTTTATATTTGCACTAACAAAGCTTGCGGTCGACGGTCTAGACGCGAGCTTTATGAACTATTGTTTGTTTTTCTTTACTTTTATTGGTTAGCGGTAGTGATATTTGCGAAATAAAGTGATGAGATGTAGGGATGTAAATGAGCCGAATTACTTGTGAGATACTCGGGATCGACTCGTTAAAAGCTCGAAACGAGTCAAGCCTTAACAAACTCGAGCTTAACATAAAGCTTGTTTAATGAACGAGCTCAATTAAACTCGCTAGCCTAAACGAGATTTTTTACATTAATACTAATATATTATTAAGTTTTCGAGATAATTAAGCATTATTATTAGGATTTTTCTAACATGTGCCCTAAGGGCACATGATAAGGACACAAAAAGACAAAAAAAAAGTACAAAAAGTACATGTGGGCCTAAGTACTTTTTTGTACTTTTTGTACCTTTTTTTTTGTCATTTTGTGTCCTTATCATGTGCCCTTAGGGCACATGTTAGAAACCCCCTTATTATTATATCCCAAAACACTTTTTACATCCTAGTTTAGAGGAGGAAAAAAAAAAAATCTCTTAAACAAGTCGAGCTCAAGTTTCTCTATTGCTAAACGAGCCCAGCTTGGGTTCGGCTCGTTACCCACCTAGTGAGATATAGCGGAGGAATGGATATATTTGGATTGACGAGGGTAACATAGGAAAAAATGTTATTTATCCTTTCAGAACACGTAAGTACATGTGCTGTTTAAAGTCAATAAAGCACAATCTCATTATTTAACAAGGGGTTGTATTATACAAACCCTCCATATGTTGTCACATCAGGGAGGTTTGGTCAAATCGTATAATCCGCGATGTACAGCGTACAATCCAATGATGCGTGTAATGATTGAAAACACTCCCTATAAGAGGTTCCAAATAACTTGCCCCTTTAACAAGTTATCTCCAATTTAACAAGTTATCTCTCTCATTATTTACTCCCCTTAATCTACCACATTCGATGTTGCTTCATTTCACACTCCTGGATATTTCAACCAAAGTGAAATCTTTGAAACCTGTATAAGCCATTTTTAACATATTTAACATATATTTTCTATAAGTCAATAATTGCAGACCCCGTATTTTAACTTTTCTTCGAGTTATGTAACTTTCTTAAGTACTAATCTAAGGAGAAATAAATGTTCTATAATTCTTCCGATGAACATTTGACCGGACTACAACTAGAGAAGAAGTTGGAGACGAAGCGAAAAATAAATGAGGAATATAATTTAGACTATTAGTTTAAGTTTTTAATTTTATTGTAATATTTTTTATTTTATTTGAATTATTAATGTAATGTTTTAATTATTAATGAAATTTTAATTTTATTGTTTAAAGAAAATGAAAATGAAAAAAATGGTGTCCTCGATCATCCTATTACAGCCTGTTCATCATGAAGTTGTTGTAAAGAGAGAAAACTGATGTCCTGATGTCATCAGTCCTGAGCTGGTCATCATTACGAGCCGCCTAATTGAGTGTTTATCTAAGCTCATTTTTTCAGCTTGGCAATTTATTTTATAAGTAATGTATGACCTATAAATAACAAAATTTTAAGTCTATGTCTTACTATGTGAGTTAGCTCATTATAGTTGATAACTTTAAATGACCAAAGCGTATATCAACATCTAAAATGATATTTCAAGGCATAAAAGTATTTTTGTCATCTTCAAATTAGTACACCCATATAAAACAAGCCACAAAATCTATAAACATCCATTGTTGTAAGCTCATAATCTCAAGTAAATAAGATTACGCAAAATATTCATGCAACTTTACTTTGATGATGGGACTGTCATTGGTGACACTGAGGAGGTGGCTAGGGTTCTGGACATCATTAGGGCGACGGGTCCAACTTTGGGTCTTGAATTGAATATCAAGAAAACTGAGCTTTTTTGGCCTTCTTGTGATGGTAGAAAGCTTCGTGGGGGTTTATTCCCAAACGACATCGGTAGGCCATCGTTGGGGGTGAAGCTTCTTGGGGGGGCAGTTAGTAGAGACGCTGGGTTTATTAGTGGGTTGGCAAAGAAGAGAGCTACTAGTGCTGTTGATATGATGCGTCTTCTTCCTCAACTAGGAGACCCGCAGAGTGAGCTTCTCTTGCTTCGATCTTGCATGGGTATTGCAAAACTCTTTTTTGGCTTGAGGACATGTCAACCCGTATATGTGAAGGAGGTTGCTCTGCTTTTTGACAAAGGATTGCGCGAGGCGATTGGGGATATGGTGGTTTGTGGAGGTCCCTTCTTTGGGGATCTCCAATGGCGACTTGCTTCTTTACCTATTAGGTTTGGTGGTTTGGGGCTATATTCGGCGGTAGAGGCTTCATCTTATGCCTTTGTGGCCTTGAGGGCCCAATCTTGGGTGCTTCAGGACCACATCTTACGCAACAGTGGCGTATGCGATATGGATTATGATTATGATTGTGCTTTGACTTATCTTCGTGATATGATTCCAAACTTTGACTTTGGCTATTTCGCTAAAAAGGACACCGTCCCCACTAAAGCCCAACACACATTGGCGAGTGCTCTTTTTAGCAAGATTGTCAAGGACATGGAAGTTCACTTTGAGATGACCGTTAGACAAAAAGCTGTTTTTGAGTGTCTGCGTGCACCACATGCTCAAGAATTTCTTCTTGCCATCCCTATAGACGGTCTCGGTCAACATATGTCGCCGATTGAGTATCGCACTATCCTTAAATATCGCCTCATGATCCCTATTTTTCCGGTTGATGAAATTTGCCCGATTTGTCACAAAGCTTGTTTGGACTCATTCGGAGAGCATGCAGTTCATTGTAGAGAGCTTCCGGGGTTCAAATACCGTCACAATTTGGTTAGGGATGTTCTTTTTGACATATTCAGGCGTGCTGGGATTTCAGTTAAGAAAGAAGCACCTGTGAATTTCTTGACCGACCCGATGGAAGGAAGATCGACACTTAGACCAGCTGACATTTTGGTCTTTGGATGGATAGGGGGAAACATGCTTGTGTAAATCTAACGGGGGTTTATCCACTTGTAGGATTGGGGAATAATGCTTTTACGGCAGGTCAGGCTGCTTTGAAAGCCGCTTCATGCAAAGTAACCAAACACGAGAAAGCGTGCCTTGATAACCAACAAGCGTTTATACCTTTTGCATTTGATACTTTTGGTTTCCTTGCATCGGAGGCTGTGGAGCTGCTCAAAAGAGTCCGACGGGCTATGCATGGCAATGTTACAACCCCAAGGTCTTTGAATGTAGTTTTTAAAAGACTAAGTTTTGCTATTCAAAAAGGGCTAGCGGCACAACTTGTTGCCCGCTTAACTGTCGTTTCAGTGTAAAACTTTTCTTTATATTGCATTGAGTTTTATCAAAAAAAAAAAAAAAAAAACAAACAAACTATAAGAAATTCGAATAAAAAAAATCCTTGTACACGCATTGACTTGAAAAAAACGTGTAAACGCATTAAATTGAAGATGGTGAGTATCATTTCACTCATACATGTATATAACTGTAAGGCCTCACTGACTACTTTAATTTTTAAAATCGTACAAGTCAGTTGGTGTGCTGTCCTTGTAGGTATTAGCGCATTGCTTTTGGGTTATATAAACCGAACAAAACTTTTCAAATAATTGTACCCATGAATGTATGTATATTTAATGGGGCAGTTTATCCACACATCATAGGGAAGTTCTCCAATCATTAGATGAATCGCGGGCTTATACGATATGAATCGCAAATTGTACGGTTTGACCAAACTCTCTCTGATGTGACAACATAGGGAAGTTATCCAATCATTGGATGAATCGCGGGCTTGTACGATATGCATCGCATATTGTACAGTTTGACCAAACTCTCCCTGATGTGACAACATAGGGAGGGTATGTATAACACATCCCTTAATTATGGGAGATGATATTTACACATATCAAATTTGATTCATACACATAAAATTCAAAATATTTACACATATAAGGAGGACATAACTGTTAATTCACAAACAAAATTATGTGTATGAATCAAATTTGGTATATGTAAATATCATCTCTCTTAATTATTTAACCTTACAAAACGCGTGAGTACATATATTACTGTTTAAAGTCAATAAAGCATGGTCTGCTATGAAGAGTCTATTCATGCAGAAAGTTAGCTCCAATTTAATCTACCATTCAATGCTTGCTTCATTTCACACTCTGAAATTTTCAACCAACTTGTTTTTGTTCAGTAAACATTATTTGATCCTTGAGAGCTAGCGCTCGTTTGGTTTGTAAGGGGGGAGGGAGTGGTCACTCCTTCCCCAAACTTCCCCAAATTGCCACCTCATCATCATCCAATAAAAACTCTCCAACTCATTTCACCCCAATCCTTCCCCAAACTTCCCCAAAATGGTGGCAATGGTCCCCAAACAACCCCAAATCCCACATTTTCCACATCACATTTTTTTTCCCATTTATTTTTAATACATAAAGTATTTTAAAAATAAAACACATAACATTTAATTAAAAAAAAAAAAAAAAAAAAAAATCCTACAATACTTAAAAAAAAAAAAACACAACTTAAAAAAAACACAACTTAAAATTAAAAAGAGTACATGTTACAATACTTAAAAAAAAAACACAACTTAAAAAAAAAAAAAAAAAAAATCCTACAATACTTAAAACGAAACATTAATTGAAAACGAAACTACAATTTAAAAGTTACATGGCCATCCCCATTTTGCGGCAAGTTGACGTTTTTCGTCTAGTAGTAGTTCCAACATAGCGGGATCGGTTATGTGATTGTGCGGCTCGGTGTAAAACTTCAAATCCCGTTGGCGAATCTTTGACTTTGTCGCGTCAAGTTGTGTAGCCCAAAAACTTGCCGCCAATTGATCCTTCTCTTCTTTGATGTCCAAATATTTTGTCTTTCTTTTTGCGTATGCGCTAATGTCTTCGCCCACATCATGGACCGACGAAGAGGACGCCGCTTGCTTCTTTTTCGCCTTTCTTGATTCAATTGGAGGGGAGGGGTCTTCATTCATGTCGGGAATGAAGTTGTCATTGCTACCAGATTCATACTCCCCCGACTTCCTCTTCGATGAACCGCTACCAACACAACCCATGCCGGGAGTATCTTGAAAACACTCTTGCTCTTTCCATTTATCGTGATCATTCACAATCTCCCATGCCGGAATATGACCAAAATCTTTACCTTTTATTCGGGTCTTGTAATCCTTAAGGGCGACTTTCATGACGTCCACTTCGCTACACCCACTAGCCCTAACACGATCCTACAGAATTCCATAAACAAAAAAAGTGTACAATAATCTAAAAACTATATAATTCTAAAAAGTAATTCTAAAAACTATATAGTTCTAAAAAGTATATAATTATAAAAAGTATATAATTCAAAAAAATAAAAAATTATACCGCTTGGATGTAGGCGCCGTTAAATATACCCATGGCGTAGTTCATTGCTTTCCACTTCGTTGTCAAACCATGAACGGTTCGGGTAGTACCTCCCGTAGTTGTCGCGTAATGCTCGAGAACCCGCCTCCAAAAACCTTCCCTATTTTGCTCATTCCCGAATCTTTTACATTCGGATATTTGAATCCAAGCCTTTGCCAACGCCACCTCTTGGTCGACCGTCCATTGCTCACGCTTTGCCTTTGTGGTAGCCTTTTTCTTTCCTCGCACATCAACTTCTTGAATGTCATCGTCTTCATCGTCTTCATCTTTTACAAAAAAATAAACAACGTAATTAAACAAAAGTGTATAAAATTAAATAAAAGTAAGTAAACAAAAAGTGTATAAAATTAAATAAAAGTAAGTATGTATACCGGGTAATTGTTGCGTTTCGGGTACAACATCGGCTTGAGGTTCATCCCACGGGGACCACTCGGACGTCGTATTGATGTTGTAGTGTTGAGGATTCATTGGCGGAGGGTTGGTGCTCATATTATACGGAAAATAAGGAAGTGGAGATGTGGGTTGTGGAATGTAAGGGGATGATGGTTGGGAGAATTGGTTGGGAGATGATGTAGAAAATTGTTGAGAGTATAGGTTTGGATATGTAGTTTGTTGCGGTGGTAGATAAACCGGGCGATTCGGGTGAGATCGAGCTTGTTTTTTGGAGGTTGTTTTCTTACCAATTCTTTGATCCATGATTTGGTGTATTTTTTTTTTTTATGTATGATTTGTGTTTAGTTATGTTTTGTGTTTAGTATATATAGTGCAAAAAAGGAGCTAATTTTTTTTTTTTTTTAGCAAACGGTCAAATGCCCGTTGCAAATGGTCAAAATAGTCAAAATGCCCGTTGCATAACGTTAATATTCAATCGGTGAAGTTCACCGAAATTTCCAACTTTCGCTCGGCGCCGATCGCCGGCGGCGGTGTGCCCGATCGGCACCGAGCGTTGCCGAAGGTTTCCCCGCATCCACTCCCTCCTGCCTAAGTGGGTTTAAGGTTATAATTTTAATTTAGATTTAAATTTGAATTATGATTTGAATTTGAATTTGATATAAGATAAAAAAAAATATATTATAAAATAAATAGTTAATTATTTATAATTTGACAAATTGTTTAAAATTAAAATTTATTATTAGAAAAAAAATATTCTCTCCGTCTTAAAATTATTGTCAGGAGACAAAAATCACACAGTTTAATAAAAGTGGGACCACTATAAGAGTTCGTTTGGTAGGATGGAATAAAATATCGAATTAATGGAATAAATGATGTAATGGAATGAATGACGCAATGTAATGATTCATTACCGCTATTAATCATGTTTTGTTGGTAAGATATGACGTAATGTAATCGATAAGAAAAAGATACTAAAATGACCATTGATGATAGGAATTTATTTAATTTGATTAGTTAATGATGGACTTTTATGTCATTTTCATTCCATTAGGAGATGTAATGAAGAAAAAGGAATGGACCCATAGGGTGCGTTTGGTTCGCAGTATGTTTTGAAAGGAATTGTAATCTGTCAAAGGAATTGTAATTTGAATGAATTGTAATTCAAAGAGTTGTAATGTGTTGTAATTGTAATGTGTATAAATTGTAATTGATGTTTTCTGTCACTGTGTTTGGTTGGATCTCAACGTAATTGTAATTCGAAAAATTTATAAAATTTCAAAAAATTTATAAAAATTCGAAAAAATTTATAAAAATTCGAAAAATTTATATAAATTCGAAAAAATTTATAAAAATTCAAAAAATTTATAAAAATTCATAAAAATTAGAAAAAAATTTAAAAAAATTCCAAAAATTTATAAAAATTTAAAAATTTTATAAAAAATTTATAAAATTCGAAAAATTTATAAAATTTTATAAAAATTTAAAAATTTGAGTTTTTATAAAAATTTTTGTAAAATTTTTAAATTTTTAAATTTTTTGAATTTTTATAAATTTTTTATAAAATTTTTAAATTTTATAAATTTTTTATAAAATTTTATAAATTTTTCGAATTTTATAAATTTTTTATAAAATTTTTAATTTTTTAAATTTTTTGAATTTTTAAATTTTTAAATTTTTATATATTTTTTGAATTTTTATAAATTTTTTTGAATTTTTATAAATTTTTTCGAATTTTTATAAATTTTTTGAATTTTAATAAATTTTTCGAATTTATATAAGTTTTTTCGAATTTTTATAAATTTTCTCGAATTTTTATAAATTTTTTGAATTTTTATAAATTTTTTCGAATTATTATTATTATTATTATTATTATTATTATAAAATTTTGAATTACAACGTAATTCAAAACTTTCCATCCAACATCCTATGTAATCTGAATTCCCTCCTTTGACGTAATTGTAATGACTGAATTACAATTACAACGCAAACCAAACAGCTTACGTAATGTAATCTGAATTACAATTCCCTCCGTTCTGTGAACCAAACAGCCTACGTAATGTAGTATGAATTACAATTACATCCAATTACGTCAGATTACGGCGAACCAAACGCCCCCTTAAGGAATGAAAATAATAATTTTTGGTGTAATGAGTCATTCCTTGCAATGAATCATTACATTGTAAATGTGTAAACAAACAAGATTTTTGCATTCCACCGTAATAACATTTTCCATTCTCACTTTAATTACAACATACCAAACGCTACGTAATTCTCAACTTCTCAAATAAAATATTCCCCCACTAAATTCTCTTTTTCTTGCTTAAAATAAAAAAGTTGACAATTATTTTGAGGCATCTCAAAAAAAAAATATGGACAATAATTTTGAGACGATGGGAGTAACAAATAAAAGATAAGTGGTGGAGATGAATGTTTGGCCCACGTATATAGGAAAAATATAAAAGAAATAGATGATGTTTTTTTGTAACATTAGCACTTTGGTCAGGTTTTATACATGCAAGATTTTTAGGACAGAGCCCAAAGACAAGGGACCATTAACATGAACCAAACATTTACTTTTTACCATAATCCCTTGCACCCACATCAAAACCCATCAACCAAACACACCCTAAAATCTGTATAAGGTATTTTTAACATATTTAGCATATATTTACTATAAGTCACTAATTGCAGACCCATATTTATACAACTTTCTTTGATATCTACTAATCTAAGGAGAAATGAATCTGTTTATTTATAGTGTTATAGATTAAGTCGGTGTTTGGTATTGCTTAGACCAATGCTAATGGTGACGTAAGTATTCTGGTCACCTATTGTCACAACAGCGTTATATCAGCTTTCTCCCACCAAGACTTTACTAAGGGCATCCATAATGGGCTACCTGGCTGCTTTTAATAGCCAAATATTAAACGTTCAATCCATTGTGGAGGTGCCACGTTTTACGTTCTTGCATTACCGTTTGTTTTTGAACATATTTTTATGAGCAATGTGATGCGCAAGAATGGTGTATAATATATATATATATATATCTTAAGCTCTACTCAAATTTTAAATTTATAAACTCCTTTTTACCGATTAATTAGAAAACGCATACGAGCAAGTATACTTGTTCGCATGTAATATGGGTTGTGGTAAATAGGGATCGTCCCAAGAGACTATGGTAAATCTTGTTTAGCGAATGCATAGCATGAGAATAGCACATTAGATTGTCACACTCTTAAGTACCGTAAATAAACAAACAAACAAACAATGATTTATCTTATCAAATCAATCAAATCAAACAAGTACTTGTCTAGGAATAGTAACCAATCGTGATAGAATGTTGAACATGTTTGGATGAAACATATGTAGAAGTCACATATTAATTTTACACTGATTTATAGTCAACGGGTAATATCAAGAAAATCACATGTTTATACTAGTTTCATGAGTGAGTCCTTTCGGCCAATACTCATCCCACTAACCTAGTTACTTTTTATGTTTATATGTATGAAAAAGATTATTAGAGTCATTAGTTCTTACGAGTCCTTTCGGCCCATACTTGTGATTAAATACCCTCGGGTTCATTTAAAACTTGACTACTTGATAGTTGTCAATTGATAAGCACCAATCCATTTGTGCACCAACTTCTTTGAATAAAACAATATTAGAAATCCTTTCGACCTTTAAATCCAATAGTGTTCAATCAACAAGTTTAAGAACACGAATTATATTTAAACAAACTTATGAGATAAATCACTTTTTCTAACCGAACTAATCATTCAACATTCACACGAAAGTCTACATAATTCCCAAACAAGTTTCACAAATTACTCCATAACAAGTTTCATCAACAAACGTAACATTTCATTTAACATCAAATCGTTCAACATAATAATTAAGTAAAAGAGTTACCCAACGTAAGACTACAATTGAGCAAGAAATGTAAAGAGTTATAGCACTCCTTAAAGCCTCCAATTGAACAACGAATCTTCCACCTCTTCCAAATGAGTATCACCAACACTTCCTTTGTTTCTTCTTGGGATCTTCTTGAGAATGGTAGAGATTATAAAGCTCCTTCGGGTTAGTAGAAAATATGATCAAGTCCTTATGATTAAGGCTTGATTGTAAGATTGTGTATCTAATTGTGGTGATAGAGGGCCATATTTATGCTTGGATTATAGTTAAAATGTTGTTACAAGCTCCCTCTAATCATAATGATAGGTTAATGATCGGACTTTGATGATTAATGGTGATTAAAAACAGGTTTTAATGCAACTTTTTAGTTTAGGTGTGTTTCAACCCACGGTTGGGACCTTTAACCCACGGCTGGGATGTCTGCTTCAACCTCATGTTGAGATATTAAACCTTGGGTTGAAACCTCAGCTTCAACCTTGGGTTGGGACTTTATTGGCATGTTGGTTTGAACCTTTGGTTGGCACAAAAACTCCATCTTTAACAATCTTCTTTAGCACTTAACCTAGACTCATACTTCCATCAAATATCTTCATAATCTTTTACTTGTACTCGTAAATAATCATAACATGGATCATTTTCTTTGACGATAATCTTCACTTTGCATATCTTCTTGATTTATCTACTTTTCTTCGTCTTTCTCGATATTTCCTTGTACCTAAACCTGAATACATCTTTTATACCTTTTAAGCGCAAAATACTAATAAACACAACCAAATAATATGCGCAAATATACAAATAACGCGACTCTAACATGTACAAAATGAGCGTTATCAAATTCCCCCACACTAAAGCTTTGCTTGCCCTCAAGCAAATTAATATTTTGAAAAATAGCATTCCAATAGCCAACCGATCATGATTCTCAAAAAGGTTCACTAATCATTCTTTCACCAAGGTAAAAGAGCAAAAAGTGAGTTTTATCTTTTGTATGTGAAAAATCAAACGTAGTACTCAATCAAGCTAGATAACATAACTAAGCTTCTCACGAAAAGAAAACAGATTATGTAATTCACTCACACTCATTTCTTTTGATGGAGGTGTATTTCACTCAATTGCTCAGTCATAATTTCATGTCATACCATAAGCTTGAACGAGTATCAAAACTAATCCAAATCATGTAAGAAATAAATAAATTTATCAAAGAGGACTTTTATTCGGGTTGAAACGTTAGGCTAAGGGTTAATATAAGGGTGTGAATAAGGCATGAGATTGATTTATAAGTTATTTGTACAACAATAATCAAGTCAAATACCAAAATCACTTGTTGCAAAAAAAATCGAACCATGTACCCCAAAATGATTATAGCCTCTGAATCAACATTTCGCCTTTTCTTTGATTTCTTTCATCGATCACCACACACACACACACACACACACACACACACACACACACACACACACACACACACACACAAATATATATATATATATATATATATATATATATATATATAAAATCTGGATCGATTGAGAAGGTTTTTAGTTTGAGAAGATTGAGAAGGTTTTCAAAAACGACAGATTTTTAACTTTGATTCATGTTTTTCAAGCGTAAAACTCATTTTAATGTGATTAAAATTCAAAATGTGTAAAAAAAATTTGAATCAATGTTAAAAATCTCTCGATTTTGCGATATATGTAGAATACTGAATCATCTGTACAAATTTAATGAATCATCATCATAACTCGATTTTAACAATGATTTGTGAATCAAATTTGTAATTTATAGATTCGATTCACCATAAAATGATGTTTTACTTGTGAATCAAATAAAAAACATGAATCAGTTTGCTCAAACGAAGATTTCTCAATCTTCTCAAAATAAAAACCTTCTCAATGGAACCGGATCCTATATATATATATATATATATATATATATATATATATAGAGTAAATTACACGGATCGTCCCTGTGGTTTGTCCAAAATCACTGGTTTAGTCCCTCGAGTTTCAAAGTTGCGTGCATGGTCCCTCTGACAGCAAAAGAATAACACCCATGGTCCCTCTGACAGACGTCCGTTTATTTCTCCGTTAAAAAGCCCTCACGTGATAAACACGTGAGGGTAATAACGTCTTTTTGCCTCAACTCAGGGACTATACATGAAATTTAACTCAAATCTACTCATCTTCTTCTTCCATTTTGACTTTGACTGGTAAATAAATCCACCTTCAACTTCCAATATCAAAACCCAGATCCATAACTATTTAAAAACACAGATCCATAACAAACAAAAACGACACACATATAAATTAACAATGCCGAGAACTAATTTTTTCAAGATAGACTTTTTCAATGTTATGAAGATCCACAAGGCCTTCTTTCCTATACTTTTCGTTTGCAGCCCAACGTTCATAGTAATATGCGTAAAACTCAATCAAACCACTCCCCACAAACCCATCATCCCAAATCCTAATTTCAAAACAAACCCATGTACCGAAATCCCAACGCGCTCCAAACCCACGAACCCCGAACCCAAACACGCCTTAATCAAGGGCGAAAAAGTATACCCATTAGCTAAAAAAACCGACGCCTTATAAACTTACACAGTATAAAAAGTTGTTGTATGATAAAACTTACACAATATAAAAAGAATACAAACTCTATACTAACTTCATTATGTTACATTTGGGAACAAGAAGCTGGATAGGAGATATTATTCTTTTAAAGATATTGAGTAACTGGACATACACGATTCTGATTTGCCATCTTCCTTTGTTATAAGATAATTTCTTGTTGAACACCAACGTTAAGAGTCTTGATAGGAAGGACAATGCAACTGGTTACTACTACCTCATCTTCAACATTAACAGCTTCCCCTGGATTTTAGAACATTGCAAGATTGATCTCTTATAAATCAAAAAAGTAAAGTTTGACTTTTTAAGTCAGACCTTTGAGTATGTAGAGTATGCTTATGATTCGAAAATGGAATAAGAAAATGAATCAGAAAGCATAGAGCTTACAAAGAATAGTAACTCCAAGCTTTGCGTTGTGGTCTCCTTCAGCCTGGACACGTCACCACCGCCCAATAGCACATTTCCAAACCACAAATCAGGGTTTAGTTAGTTGACATTGATATTGATAGTAACAAAAACCCAGTTCTTCCCAAATCGTTTTTTCTTCACAAACCACAAATCAGACTCTTGATTTTCCGTTTCTTTGATAGTAACCAAAACACAAACGCACCTATGCACATATAGTAACCAAAACACAAACACCTTATGTGCATAACCGTAGCCATCTTACAATTCACCTGATGCCCATCAATAACATCAATTCACCTGAACCCCACCGCCCACTTTCTTCAATCGTGCTAATAAAAGATCTTGAAGCCACAAAACTCTTGTGTTCTTCAATCGTGCTAATAAAAAAGACAGAAGGGTGTTTATATGTTTTGATCGTATGTTTGAAGAGATAGATGTGAAGATGAGATTAGATCGATTTGGTTATGATGAGATGAGAGGATTTGCAAGTGTTGGGTTAGAGGATATGAATGGTGGCTGCATATGAATAAAAATAAGTACTACAGTATATCATTTAGGGTTAGAGGAGGGTATTGCAAGTGGTGGCTGCATATGAAAGAAAAAGACTGAATTACCCTCACGTTTTAGTCACGTGAGGGAACTTTAACGGAAAATGTGACGGAGGGACCATGGGTGTTATTCTTTTGCTGTCAGAGGGACCATACACGCAACTTTAAAACTCAAGGGACTAAACCAGTGATTTTGGACAAACCACAGGGACGATCCGTGTAATTTACTCATATATAAATATATATATATATATATATATATATATATATATATATATATATATATATATATATATATATATATATATATATATATATATATATATATATATATATATATATATATCACGTCTTAGTACATTGGCTAATCGATAACTCAAAAATACTTTTTCTTCCTTCATCTTCATACTTATAGCTCATTGGTTATTCTTGTCATCATATACATTTTTTCATTTTTTTTCTTTGATGACTTTTTTTTTTTTTTTCTTTTCTTCTTTCTTTTTTTTTTTCAACATCCCCCACACTTTGGATGAGCATATACCTCAAAAATACAAATAAGAGGTAGCTACCTTCGTCTTTGTCGGAACGGTATATCCGAAATACAAAGTGTAGACTAATAATCATCAAAAACTCCTTCACACCGAACAACAAGCAACTTATCGATTTGACTTGATTAAGGGTTAGGCTAAAGTTTAAAGTGTAAAATCTTTTTGTATTTTTCTGGATGTAACAAAATGAAAAAGAATGGCTCAGAAGGTGTACTAAGGGTATCTAGCACTAAAAATGAGTGCTAACAAATAGGTCCATAAAAAAGTGGTTAACTAACCGATGTGGCTAGCTAATATATCATTATATGTAAATGGAAGGCCATTTGGTTGAAATTCTAAGTTGCTTCTTATCATTTAAATTCATCTATATCACACGAATGTGACCTTACTTTGGAATTCGTAATGCATGACAAGCACAATTTCTAGAATCAATTCAATCATCGGCATACTCATAGCAAAAAATAGAATTTAAGCATAGAAATATATGCTTCTAATGATAGGCTCGAATCCTCACATATTTGGTAGAATCGGCTATAAATGCATAAGTAATGTTATCAATCTTAAGAACAGATTGCTTCAAAAATCGAGATACATTTAAATCTTTCAAATTGCCATATTATGCTATTGGAAAATTCTAAGTTGTTTTTGTTAGGAATATAAATATTCAGTTGAAGACTCGGTCACCCGAGTACTTAGTAGCACATCACAGCTCGTAGGATCATTAGTAATATTATTAGTAGTTTAGTTATTATCTATATTTGTGGAGTGGGTCGGGGCTTTCCCCACTGTCAGCTCGCTTCACAGTCCACTAGGGACATATTATGTAATAGTATAAATACACCCTTCCCACCCATGGGAAGGGTTGGACCTTTCACATTAATCTAACATCCTCTTGTTTCTCTCTCTACAAAGGTTCCCAACATCTCATTTCCTCTCTCTAGAATTTCTTCTAATCGATCCATATACAAGCCTCACAATAGTGTTTCTTGCTTAGTGAATACCCTACAATTGGTATCAAGAGCCATGGTTAGGTCCATGAGAGTTGGTATTCACGGATTTGTGTAGCTTTTGAGGTTTTTCTTCTTGGTTCGATTTGTAGGTTTAAGTTTTCTTTTGGTTCGGTTTGATTAGTAGCATAAATTTCATTTTGTACTTTGTCTAGAGATTAGAAGTTGTTTTATCTTGTATTTGTGTAGCTCTTGAAGTTTTTTTTGGTTCGATTTGTAGCTTTTTAAGTTTTTTTTGGTTCGGTTTGTTTAGTAGCATAAATTTCACTTTGTACTTTGTTTAGTGATTAGAAGTTGTTTTACTTTGTACTTTCTAGCTTAAGAATAGTATTAGAGTGGTATTTGGTGGTTGGATTAACAGATCTAAGAACGGTGTGGTGATTTTGGGGAAATTCGAGGGTATTTGTTGCATTGTTCTTGGCAGCGGTTTGTCTATTGGGGACGAATTTTGGACTCGGTTTGTGTCAATTCTTGGATTCGGTTTGTCCTATTACTCGTTTAGGCAAAAAGACAAAAGGTAGTGAAAGCGACGTGCTTGGGAGTTTGTGTCTACTCGGTTTGTCCCTGCTGCGCGTACTCGGTTTGTCCCAGCTACGTATACTCGGTTTGTGTAGACTCGGTTTGTCTCAGAGAAATTTACTCGGTTTGTACCTACTCGGTTTGTCCCAGCTGCGTGTACTCGGTTTGTGTAGACTCGGTTTGTCTCCGAAGAATTTACTCGGTTTGTGTCTACTCGGTTTGTCCCAGCTACGTAGACTCGGTTTGTCTCTAAGGATTTTACTCGGTTTGTGTAGACTCGGTTTGTCTCTGTTGAATCTACTCGGCTTGTATCTACTCGGTTTGTCTAGGCGGTTTGTATCCAAAGTTGATTTTTTACGTCAAAACTTCAAACGGCCATAACTTTTGAACCGTAACTCCGTTTTCAGCGAAACACCTGTCAAAACGACCGTGAGACCGAGGAGAAGGACACGTTGAATAAATTTATTCATTCAACCCAAGTTTCGAGGCCTGAAAACGCTCCAAAATGAAGTTATTGAGGTTTTAAGTTTTTCAGACCAAAATCTTGCCATAATAACTTGCAACAACCATACCAATCAGATCAACAAGTCTACCAGACCTTCATCATAACACATATCAAGCATCATTCCACGGTTTATTCTTGATTTTTTAAAACCCCGCGAAAGAATCTATTTCTCGGTTTAAATCATAGAATTGTAAAATCCAGTGCACGTTAATATCATGTCAAATACTTCAGATTCTGCTATATCAGAGATACTCAGTTTGTACAACATGATAGACAAACAAAAGATTCCCAAAGATGTTCGACAGATAAACGTGTTTGACTATGTTGGTGCCAATAGAGACTTTGTGTGCCCGAATTCTCAAGAGAAAGAGCTTCATCAGCCACAGACAAACGTTGTTGAGTCAGATACTGTTAGGAACAACGTGCAACATGAGAAACACAACGAAGCGTCGGCTGAACCTAATGGGGTATCTTCTGTCATGAATAATGATAATGTGTTGCATGAACAAAAGATTCCCGACAAAGTACAACAGACAAACGTTGTTAAGTCAGATATTGCTAATATGGGAAATAACAATGTTTTCCCATATGAACAATATGTGAATCACAACGAAGCGTCTGTTGTACCTAGTTGTGCATCTTCTGTTCTAAATGATGATTATGTGCTGCATGAGAACACTGTATTTGTCCCTGATGATAACTTGATCACTAGACTAAACATTTATAAAGAACAAGTGGCTATGTATGAACAGCGTGCTAAGTTTGAGCTTAATGAACGTGAGCAGAAATTAGAAGGCCAAATGAGTACACTTATTAAAGAGTCTAGAGTAAGAGAAGAAACATTAAAATTAGAGTTGAGTTCTTTGAAAAGTCAGCTAGAACAGTCTGTCAAACAGAAACAGGAAGTTCAAAAGTGTATAACTACACTTAAGCTAGAATTCAAACAAAAAGAAACAACACTTTTAAATGATTTCTCTAGACTCAAGACGTTAAAAAATAAGCTTGAAGATAAGTTGTACACACAAGATCAAACCATTCAAACTGCTCAAATGATTCATAGGCACAAAAAGTTGAGTGATAAGCATAGTAAGAACATGATAGGTGAACCCAAGTCAACCATCCTTAGGGACATGAAAGCAGCTCAACCTGCCCTATATGATGGTAATGTGATGCTTATGCCCATTCATGACCCGCCTGAGCATATCTACACTAAAGAGGAGGATGAAATAAGTGAGAGAACTAGGGAAAAAATGAATGAGAAAATGAAGGATCCCAAATGCATAGCCAAACGAATAATAGTCAAGCCCCATGATTATTATGAGGAGAATCGTTTGACTGTGTTTGCCCCTCAAAAGAAGTTAACACCTGAACAAATTTTTTGGAAACAAGATAATGAAAAACTTAAGGAAGAAAAACTTAAGGCCAACACACCCCTCATTAGAAAAGTTGCGTCCATAACGGTGTATCCTCCCAATACACCTAGGAATTTGGTGCCTTTGTCTCTTCCCACTGAATGCAAAACCTTTATTAGCTTATATGTGCTTTGGCAACTGTTTGCTGATTTCGATAAAACATGTAAGAAGAGAATCACACCCACTGGCATTACTGAGGGGGAAAGGTGTTTTGAACATGCAAAAAGGTGTTACTTAACTGAGGTCATGCCATTCTTTAAACTAATTAAAGAACACTTTGAAGGGTTGCAAACTGCCCTTAAAGCCGAAATAAAAGAAATGGAAGTAGTGTTTAAAGATATGGAAAGTGAGGTGAATGAATATGCAATAGAACTTAAGAGTCGAGAGATTGAAAGAAAAAACATACTCATTACTAACGACAACTTGATTGCTAAATGTATTGCACAAGATGTATTTTACACCGTCACTGATTCTGCATTGTCTGCTTGTCAATTTAATGAGTATGCTATTGCGTTAAATGTCACCCAGAATCGTGTTGTTGAGCTTGAGGGGGAGAATTTGAAATTGCTTGAAAAAATTCAAAATGATGACCATGATAACATGGTTAAACGTTTTTCAAAACTAGAAGTTGATTATTTGAATTTGCAACTCAAACATCAACACTTAGAAGAAAAATGCAAAATATCAAATGTCAAGACATCCTCGGATGCTCCTGAGTTTGATACATATTTTGAATTAAGCAAACGTGATGAAAAAATTCAAGCTCACACAAACACGATTCGACTGTTGAGGGCCCAAGTTGCCCAATTGAAATCCAACAAGTGTGAAGTGTATGGCACCAATAAACCTTCGTCTTCAGATTCTCAGAATTTTCAATATCAAAACACCAAAATAAGTTACATTATGAAAATGAGTGTTATCGAGAAGAAAATTCAAAGGTCAAACAACATTTCAAAGAGTTATATGATTCTATTAAAGTTACAAGAAGCAATCACAATGATCAAATAACCTCTTTGACAAATGAAATTGAGAATCTTAAGGCTCGGGTGAAAGGTAAAATGCCATGCACCACTTGTAATTGTGTTGCATCAAAGGTCTCTGCTTGTAAAATGTATGATGTTGATGTGGGGTCTATTCCATTTCCCATGAGAAACAACAGACCTGTCCATCAAATGTATCTCTGTCACCTTAGGGATGGACTTGATACTCTTCGTGAGGTTGTGGAAGAGGACAGAATAGGAAAACCACTCGATAAGGCAGTTGGTTATGCTTGCGTCCTCACAAAAAGGATCCAGGAACAGTTAGAATATGCCATTGGCACGGGCCCTAAGTCTCACAACCAAAGAGATAGAATAGTTGCATCATCATCCACTATTAAGAACAAGCATGTAACCGTTGAGGTATCCTTGGAAACTTCAGATCCCAACACATCAAAACATGTTCAGCAACTAGAAGTGAAAAAGACTAAGATTCCCATCAGTCCTTCTACAGGAGATAATAGTGACACTAAAGCTAGCGAGTCAAAACCTAGGAGAAACATAAAGAATTCTAGGATTTCACCAGCTAAAAGTGTTCCTAAAAGGAAAGTAGAAGACCACATGAGAAACAACAAGTTAGATTTGAACAAAAGGAATCATAATTCGAATCCAAATTCACTTTGCAAAACATGTAATGAATGCATAATTTCGTGTAATCATGATAAATGTGTTAAGAAATTTCTGAAGTTGTCCAACAAACCCCCAGTTAGGAAAGTTTGGAGAGCTAGACAAATTAAGCAATCTTGGAAACCCACAGGGAAAATGTTTACCAATGTGGGCTTTCAGTGGAAGCCCACGGGCCGAACATTCACACTAGGGGAATATTGCCCTTTAACAAGGATTACAATTCCTAGAGTAGTGCCTGTTAAGGAATGGAAGCCTACTGGTAGAGTTATCCCTTTAGATACACAATGTCCCTTAACCAGGTCCATTGCATCTACTAGTGTTGCCCCTATTGTTAAAACCAAGGCACCTATGGTTTCAACAGCCCCAAAGATTGTTTGCACTAACCAACTGGAACCCAACCTAAATTGGGGATCCGGCTCTCCAAATTCTCTTCTTTCGTCTGTTTTCAAATGCAGGTCGTACGGATCGTCCTTTGACATTTGGACACAGGCTGCTCACAACATATGAGGGGAATCATGGACGTCTGTTCAAATCAGTTCAGGCCTCGTTCTTCAATCAACTATGACGTTTGAACAATGCAGTTCAAGCCTCGGTCTCAATGTTTTCATAATGGCGTCTGCTGACATCTCTTCAGGCCCCGTTCATCAAAGAAAAGAAAGGCGTACACTTGAGTGCGCTTTATCTTCGGAAGAAGAGGAATCTTCTTATTTATGACCATTCTCATCAAGCTTCATGTTCTTCAAATGCTAATTCAGTCACCAAAGGGGATAAACGTACATTGGAGTATATTCTTATTCACCTGCTCTATCAAAAATGGCAGTTGGTCGTCATATGCAATTTTTGAGGGGGAGAAGGGTGAATAAACTACATGGTGATTGAGATTAGCGAAATGGTCATACGTATATTCTTTGTTTCTGACTAGTCTCACCAATAAGCTTCATACTTGCTCCATGCCCGTTCAGACATCAGGTGGATCTACTTCTATCAGATTGGGCGTTTATGCACTCAATCAAAGATGGCATCCTCGCATGCAATCTTTGAGGGGGAGAAGTGTGAACAAGTGATTCAACCTCATATGCACTTGGTTAATCGAAGATGACATCCTCGTATGCAATCTTTGAGGGGGAGAAGTGTGAACAGTGGATCAACCTCATATGCACTTGTTCAATCAAAGATGGCATCCTCGTATGCAATCTTTGAGGGGGAGAAGTGTGAACAAGTGATTCGATGTACACTTGGTTGTTGGTTCACTCACTTGTTGGGCATCAAATGGTGACTACGGAGTTGAACAGGTATCACATATTTGGAGTTGAAGTTAACTTTCTCAAAGGTGTGATCTTACTCTATCCTGAAGTCGGGGTTGGTTGGATGCATGACCTTCAATGATAACTTGCTAGTGCTTAAGATTTAAGTTGAAGACTTAGGTTATCTAGTTACCAGCAGTCGGGGTAACTATCACTTAAAGGAGTTACTCAGTGTCACACGCCGATGACGTTGTGGATAATCGTAAGAGGTGTTAATGTCTCATACCTTGGTTGGGTATTGAGTACTTAGAGATTTGCTTGAAGCACTAATTCTCTACACCGTTCTTCCAACATTAGTGCAAGCGTAAGTCACAAGAATGGGGAATTCTATCTTCAGGTTCAAAGTTGGTATATCATTGCTCCATCAGTTATCACTTCAAATAGCCTACTTAAGGGTTGATAAAGATAGTCAGAGACGGTTTCGGCAGTGGTTAATTCTCACTTGATCTACTTGAGCCTAATTTGTTCTTCTCACAAGATTTCAAGAATATGTTGGTAAAATGTGTTGCTGATTCTGAGGTATCAAAACCAGCAAGGGGGAAGGAGACATACTCTGAATGCACAATGAGTACACATGATGAGCTTTATACTTCTTCTCAATTGAAGACTATTCCGGGAAGACAAATGTCATAACCGCAGAGAAAATCAGTGTTCTAACTCGTTCCTTCAGGTGTATCATTCCAACTACGTAGGGGAAGAGAATGTCAGTTTCTGATGATAAAAGAGGTACACAATTGTATGATGGTTCCTATGGTTAGTCGGTATCCTACTGAAGGAAATGTGTACATCCAGTACTCAGTAGCTGTTATGGTACTGTCTTGGTGTTATCATGTCGACTACATACGGGATAAATTGCTTACACTCGGGACTTAGCTGAATTTGGTGTAACAGTTCTCATCTGCAATGTCCTGAAAGGAGATAAGGGGATTTTCAGGTCTTAATTGATCTTGATGTTACGTTTTCGACTTCATTAATGGGATTGAGTGTGTACTTCGGGTTTTCGGGCTTCATACAATTAGACTGTTTGAATTTCTTCAACTACTTGGGGGGAAGTGGTCTCTGGATACTTTTGGTAGGCATTTCTTCAATCTTCAGCGGGAAGAAATGTGAGAAGAATTATTCAAATGTGAGATGATTCGTTGCTGATCTATTTGAGGATCCCCGAACGGAGAATCACGATGATTATTCGTAAAAAGGAGCAGCAATACTTGATGTGGTTTGCTACGGTTTCTGTTGTACACTTACCTTATGTAAGCTTGAAAGAGAGCTTAGAATCTGCTCAGTAAGAAGATTGTCGGTTTGGGGGGAAGCTATCAAAGCTGTACATTGGGAAGGCTCAAGTTTCGTCGATTGTTCAGGAGCCTCGAAAGCTTTGGTGGTGAAAGTTTAAGAGATGATTGTCCACAGATTTCTACAACATACTGAACGTATCCTCATTTCGGTATTCATTTCATCATCGTCTTAAACTGAATAATATAGTTTGTACATATCTTAAAACATACTGTAAATAGAAAATTATAGAAAACCTGCAAATTGCAAATAGAGATGCGTAAACCCAGAAAAACCATAAAAATTAAAAATTAGAAAATACCAAAAATAGTTTCACCTAGGCATGTCTTCTGTTTATCGATAACATTTACGGTCTTAGAAATGTCATTCAATAATGACACGGGACTTTAAATGAAGCTCGAGCAGAAGTTAAAATGGATTCTTAAAACATGTCTAAATGGCTTGCAGTTACTTCATACTGCAACCCGCGTTGTACAATGGGGAAAGCATGTCACCAAAAAGACAGCTGTTCCTCCAACCGGGTGATGTTCACCTGGGCATGGATTACTTTATATCCATGTTTCCCGTCTTGATGTACGTTTCAGTGCGTCATTTCGTGTATAAGAAGAGAAGTCTTCTTTGCACCATGAACTCTTTCAGTTCTATGATTCTTCAAGAGAGTTTTGGTGTTTCACAAGGTGGTAACTGGACTTAAATTTCACAAATACTTATCACTCAATTGAATGACTACAACTCTTTAAATAGAAAACGGGTCATTAATTGAGGGGGAGTTTATTTGTTCAAATTTGGACACCTTTTTTTAAACATTGTGCAACATCAGCAGTGACACTCTCTCTTGGTTTGAAGGGGAGCATTGTATGCTTCGTAATCAGAATATATTAAACTTGACCACATTTTCTCCCAAATTTTCTAAACATATTTAAATCAATTGGGATCACAAATCTCAAATGGTTTGAAATTTTTGATCGGGGGAGAGAATGTGATTTAAATATGAAATTCTGATAAAAATGTGATCTTTTGGAACTCAAGTGTAGGCTCTCCCATATGTGCTAAACCTTTTCGTATATCGACGCACATATTGAGGGGGAGCGAATGATTTATGATGGCAACTGTGGAAGAATACCAAAGACCGACCAATCTTATTTTAATGCATTGGAGTTATAAGGATGGTGAGGTTAGGTATTTGTTCCCATGATCCAGCCAAAACCGGAGGGATCTTCCCAGGGACAATCCTCTAATTAGAATAGAAGTCCTTAGGAATGATTAAAAAGGAGAAAAGTGAATAAGGGAAGAGTGCTGACTGAGATGGAGCTAGCACTGGAACAAACCCAACAAGGTGCTAGTTATGAAGTCTCGGTAAGCACTGAAGGGGTTGAAGAATGAAAAAGAAATGTAAAGATAAAGGGTGAAAAGAAAGAAGCCCTCCTTACATCTTAGGCAGAAACCGGGTCAATACATATGCTGTCAGAATCACTTAGTTGATTGCTGACATTGAAGACAAAGTATCATGGACCCAGTGATACGCTGCACAACCCTCCCTAGCCACTCAAGGTCCCTCAAAGGACTCTTGTTTCACTTGTCACGGAGATCAATACATTGCTATCGTCTCTCTCACTCCGAGTTAGATGATATTGAAAAGGTGGCAGTCCTCTCCAGCCTCCGATCACTAAATCAAAATGCACTATTGAGTCTAGAGCCAAGAGATCATCAATTAATCTCATTAGGACACATTTCCAATATGCTTGCTGTTTCATACACCGTGAAAAGCAAGAAAATATATATGAAGAGTCCTACGCATTATCCTTGTGGTATTGCCAGAACATCCGAGTGATACTTAAAGTAATCACAATGAAGATGGAAATCCTTCTAGAGCCAACATCAAACGAGCTCTTGGTGGGTGACATGTGAGATCCTTCATGGATCAAACCTGTGACAACTGGAATGAAACAATGGGGCGATTCACATTTGAATCAAACTTGTTCCAGGAAATGGATTGACGGATGCTTTTGGAAAACCCTTCAATGTGCTCATCAAATGAATTTCGAGCGCATTGATTGTGAAAATTTTCAAACAAAAGTATTTAAGACAGAAATGTGATTTAATGTGTAAAACCCTCGTCGTGTTACATAAAAATTGTTTGTCTAGTAACACGCGAGTGATTTTTCTAATCAATTTCTCATCAATCAGTGGGTATTCAATTCACTGATTCACTCAACCGTGTTGTCTGCTTTGAGACGTTCCGGTATGAGAACATGCTTGTAAGACGAGTCCAATGTTTGTTCATTGAATGAGTCTTTACAACAAGCTGGAAATTCCTGTCAAGGAGAATTCTCTTTAAAGGGAATTCTACCTGATCACAGGTCGGTCCTCACGGATCCGAAGGTTAATCCAACCACACCGAACGAATGACAAAGCCATATTCGTTCTCCAACTTTATTGCTAACTGTTTTATTTCAGGTACATATAAAGATGGTGATGGTGGTTCCTGATTCCAGTATGTGACATGTCAATTCACACTCCATGCTCACACTTCCAACTCATTATTAAAGACATCATGATAGCTAAAAGACCTTCAACACAGCTTCCGCAACTCTGATGATAGCTATCATGATCCAGAAAAGTGTGAGCATGCGGGCCCAACGGTCACAACAAATCACATGGAGGCATTACTACAATGGATGAGCTCAGAGATTTTCGGTGGCTGATGATCTCAAAGATGGCTCCAAGATCACAACTTCTCATGATGACGAAGCTACAAGATGACTTGAAGACGCATGTTGGATGATAACTTCAAAGAATACTCAAAGATCATCCAAAACAAAGAACAGTCATCACAAGTTCACTGCTAAAGGCACAAAGATTCTAGACGTTGAAGAATCAAGGTCTACGAGCTATGAAGTCAAGATTCAAGGATGAAGTGCTAGAATTCAGAACATTACTTCCGGGGTGACCTCCCTTAGGGGGAGATTGTTAGGAATATAAATATTCAGTTGAAGACTCGGTCACCCCGAGTACTTAGTAGCACATCACAGCTCGTAAGATCATTAGTAATATTACTAGTAGTTTAGTTATTATCTATATTTGTGGAGTGGGTCGGGGCTTTCCCCACTGTCAGCTCGCTCCACAGTCCACTAGGGACATATTATGTAATAGTATAAATACACCCTTCCCACCCATGGGAAGGGTTGGACCTTTCACATTAATCTAACATCCTCTTGTTTCTCTCTCTACAAAGGTTCCCAACATCTCATTTCCTCTCTCTAGAATTTCTTCTAATCGATCCATATACAAGCCTCACAATAGTGTTTCTTGCTTAGTGAATACCCTACAGTTTTAGATTTGTTAAAACTTTTAAGTGTAAAAACAACTAATTTTCTCAAGGACAAACAAACAAAATCCAAAAATAATCACAAAAATTTTAAAATTAGACCATTTTCACTATTTACTTCCCTCCCCAACATTTAAGTTTTGCATTGTCCTCAATGTGAAAAATTAACTTCAAAGTAAAGGAAATAGGTAAAAAATAAATAGTAAATGATATCACCGAGAAATCATGCGAGATACATATTTGGTTTTCTAAACGCATGAGTTGATCACATCCAACTCCAAAATGAACCAACCATATGATCGAGCAATAACTCCATGGTTCTTAAAACCTGAAAAATAAAACAAATATACCATCCAAACAAAACAAAAACAAACACGCAATATAATAGTAACCATAATACTTAGATTAGTCTATAGACGTGGGACTGACGAAACCACATTTTATAATCAGAAATACTTCACATTACATTAAACAAGGAGTGACAATTCAATAGATTAAATATACCACAATTAGGGAGTAATGCATCGTAGGTAAATACGCTTCACCAACTTATAGTTTCTTAGTTTACTTTTCTTGTCATTTACTTTTCTGTCTTTAGGATAATATTAGTTTAAAACATAAACCTCCTCCAAAACCCCGAGATTTTACTTGCATTCAATTAAATACAAAAGACCAAAAATAATCATCCCTCAAACCCTTAGATTTAGAGGACATACACTTCAAACCTACCTTACTATTCCCCTAGAGAACGATCAATCCCTCGAGTCTCGCCGATACTACACTACAACGGTTAGGTACAATGTCTAGGGAGGTTGTAAAACTTGTTTTACAACCGAACGACACATCAATGACAATAATAGAAATTACTAAGAACCCCAATTAGGTTATAAATAGTTAGGGTGGCTCTGATACCTCTATAGGGTTCTAGTGATACCAGCATGGCCAATAAAAACATGCACACGGAATCAAAACACATAAATGGCCATGCAACCAGACAAACCCTGGCTAGCAAGATCTTTCTTAACCATTAATACAACTTAACCCTAAACATGTATAAAGGGTGTTTATAGAATACTTACTTGTTATCCTACAGTTGCGTAAGCTTCTGAACCAGTTTGATGTGCGGGTTTGCCTTCTTCCTTGTTGATCGACCAGATTAGGGTTTTTGGGAGAAAACCACACCTCGGGTTACGTCAGGTATCCACCGATACTACACAGGTAGAACTAAAGCTCGAACCTACGCAAGTTAGGCGGGATACAAAACACGAGGTAAACCTGAAATCGACTGGAAAGTCAATTTAAGGTTAGTTCGATTTGTTTTAGGGTTTTGTAAACCCTAAACGATCGCACAAATGGAGAGGGGGGAGGAGAGGAGAGACTTTTAGGGTTTAGTTGTGAGTTATGAGAATGCCTTAGGATGCCTTTGTATTTATTGGATCCCAAGGAGCTTTTTAGAATACTTATAGGACAAGTATTCGAGTTTGTTTAGGAAATAAACTCCTATCCTTTGTGGGATTTCGGCCGACCGATTATAAACCCTTAAGCGTTTGGTTTTTGTTGTTTATTACCCCTTAATATTTATCCCTTGATAAATATTAACTTTCGGGTAATTACCGTTTAACCCTTTAATGAAAATAACACCGTATTTTCATTTCCTTATTTACTCCATTTCATTTCGTAATCTTGTTTCTTATTTCCGTTTTCATATTCTGTTTAGTGTGCATCGATGCGACCCATCGACATTTATGTGAAGGCAAGTTGTGAAAGTATGTTGTATGGTTTGCACATAATTCGTTCACAACAATGGCAAGAGGGTGTTATTTATTGGCAAGCCAAGACATAACGATTGCCTGGCGCGCTGGTCTTCATGCGCTGGCCGGACCTGGCTTGCCAGGCACGGTTTTATCTTCTTTCCAAAAACTAGTTGTTGCCTCTTGCTAAACTGCTATGTGCACTTCACTTTTGACATTCCCAAGTCCATTTCAAATCCCCAAGTATGGTTAGATTAAGCTAACTCATTAGCCATGATTTGGTTGGGGTTAAATAAGCCTTGGGAGTAGATAAAGGAGGGAAACACGCTAATGTCCAATTGAGAAGTGGGAAAGTTGGATAATATAAGGGGAATAAGCTTTGAGTGGTGAATAAGCTATACAAATGATTGTAAAGGTGATTCCCAATTTCAAATTTCAAATTTCAATTGTTGTAATCTCTGTTAATGCCACAATTAACTTGTTAAATAATCACACTCATACAAATAAGTTAAGTACTTTGCATCTGATAACATCAAATTGTCATGATATTTTAGTGTCAATTTCCTTCTAATATGCTCACCATTTATATCATATTACTCTTATTCGTTAATATTTCGTTTTCAGGTAAATAATGAGCATAGGAACGAAGAGACGCGGATTTGGAAGGTTATTAATGAAAATACACAAGATTATGCTGACCAGTCAAGAGTTACAGCGTAAATCCATACTCAACTTACGCCGTAACTAGGATTTATACTAGAAGACCAAAGTCAACGCTGATCAAGGTTACGGCGTAACTCCTACATAAGTTACGCCATTTATACATTTCCAAGACTTAGAAGAATTTCGGTGTCAAAAGAAGTTACGATGTAACCATTTTCATGGTTACGGCGTAAAGTGGTGTACAAGAGTTCTACGGTCGTAACTTACCTTTAGGTTACGCCGTAGAGTCATCACTGAGGATAAGATCGTCCTAGATCCAAAGGTTACGGCGTAACTAACCCTAGAGGTTACGCTGTAACTTAGTCGAGGCTATAAATACCAGCCCTAATTCTGCATTTTATCATATCTTCTCAACACACAACATCCAGAGGACAATTTAGGGTTTCAAGGAGGACGATTTCCAGCAGCATACAAGTCATTTCCAAAGGAGAATTCACGCTAATCACCACATAAGTTTTAGTATTTCATATTACATTTGTGTATTTAATTCCATGTCTTTCATTCATAATGTTAAACATTGAATTTCTTGCATGTTTTAATATGATCGGCTAAACACCTTTGGTGTTAGCCTAGTTATGAAATTGTTATTGTTATGATGTAGTTTTCTAGTTTTCGTATCGCTTTATATGTA
Source organism: Artemisia tridentata subsp. tridentata (assembly GCA_021014915.2). NCBI lineage: Eukaryota > Viridiplantae > Streptophyta > Magnoliopsida > Asterales > Asteraceae > Artemisia > Artemisia tridentata. The sequence continues at coordinate 405,284,873 of CP139505.1, read as the reverse complement.
TACTTTCTTTGCTTATTTTGAGACACCCTTGTTTTGGTAGCATGGAAGTTTGGGTAGTATCTAGGAAGCTAGGAGAATTGACCATAGGACCCTAGTGAACCAGGTTGTGAGTTGTATCACTATCTTGCGTGAGAATTTTACCCAACGATCACCTTCCAAACGGAAATGCTTAAAAATTTAGGGGAAGCCTAAGATCTGACCAGCCGGGTTTCATTAAATAAGTCTTAGATCGTAGCGGGACTTAATGACTCTTCCATAGGGTAAACCCACGAACTCTCGTCATCTTAATTGGTTACGGAATAGGACGCTATGGAAAATAGGCTAGGCGAATTGACCATAGGAGTCTAGTGACTTTAAACCCATCCCATGTGGAGCGATAGAAAACATTAATTAGAAAACGTAATCATGGCATAACAAGATTAGTAACTAGGCTAGCACATTTCTCCCTATTGATATCTTCCCACGTTTATTTGCTTTCGTTTTTATTTCATTTCTTTAGTTTATAATTAATCTATTTAAAACCTCCTTTAAAACCAGTGACACTAGAACTTAAATTAGATCCACACGCATAGCTCTTGGGACGACCTCGAATTTACCGAATACTACACTACACACGACCGGGTACACTGCCCGTTAGTGCATTAGGTAGACCATAGGTAGACGGGTACTTTATAAATATTAAAACCTGGTCAGAAATCCTGCATCAAGTTTTTGGCGCCGTTGCCGGGGAGCTATTTTAGGATTTTGTTTAAGTTTTAAATTTTTGTTTAAATTCTCATCATCTCACATCTCTTTTTAAGTTTCAGGTACCATGGGTGAGGTTTGACATCGATACACTTACCCTCGAAGAATACCTCGCCTTGATGCGAGAAGAGCAAGGGCCGGGGCTTGTTAGGCCGGCTATAGGAGCGGATGTTCACTTTGAGATCAAGAATCAATTCATACGGGAATTGAGAAAAGACCTTTTTTCTGGAAACAAGACCGAAGATGCTCATGAGCATATTGACAATGTCTTTTACATAGCAAGCCTTTTCAACATTCCTGGAGTTTCTAACGATGCAGTCATGCTCCGAATGTTTCCTATGACACTCACGGGAGCCGCAAAAAGATGGATTGATAGGTTATATGCTGGAACCATCAACACATGGGATCTCCTCAAAAGAGCATTCGTTCAACGGTGTTGCCCTCCATCTAGGACGGCAAAACAGCTTGAAGAAATTCACAACTTCAAGCAAGACGGTGATGAGACATTGTACCAAGCTTGGGAAAGGTACAATGATCTCCTCTACAGATGCCCAACTCATGACCTCAACGAACAGCAAGTGGTCAACATATTCTACAAGGGAATTAACATTGCCACAAGGCAAATGCTTGATTCTCAGGGGCCGATCCCTGGGATGACTCCTATTCAAGCCCTTGCAGCTATTCAAGACATGTCAGATCATTCGCAAAAGTGACATGATGGAGGCAGCAGCAGAAGCATGGGCGGAAGTTTGGATGATATTACAGTTATTACTAACAAACTTGAAAGTCTTGGCAGGGATATGAAGAAGCTGAAAGAAAATGTGCATGCTATCCAAGTAGGATGCGAAACTTGTGGAGGAGCTCACCTAGCAAAAGATTGTCCATTGAACAAGGAAGATGAAAGAATTGAGGAGGTCAAATATGGAGAAAGCAGACCTTTTCAAGGAAACAAAAATGGGGCAAGATATCGTGTAGGACCACAAGGCTATTACTCAAGAAGTGATAACCGACCGCCTTTTGGAGAATGGAAATCTAGTTTGGAAGAATCAATTCAAAAGTACCTTGATGAGTCTGCTAAGAAACATGCTGAGCGTGAGGAATGGCTGAAGAACTTTCAAGAAGGAACCAATTTGAACCTCAAGGCTCATGATGAAACACTTAGAAGTCTCGAGGCTAAAATTGGGCTGCTAACAGATTAGGTTCAAGAGCAGAACAAGAGAGACAAGGCTAGTTGTTCTAAAGACCCCGTAGCATGCAAAGAAATATTTACCAGCAGTGGAGACCCTCTTTACACTCCTTTCAGGTACTCGGACGAATAACTTGATTATTTCTCTAACTTATCTGAACAGGATGATCTCCATTACAAGGATGAAGATGAGAAGGAAGACTTAATGGCACTCATGGAGCTTTCCCCAGAAAGAAAAAGCTCGTCTGATGACGAACCAAAAGCAGAGGGAGAAGAAATCAAACTGAACGAGCGTTGTTCAGCCGTCGTTCAAAACCACCTACCTCCAAAAGAGAAAGACCCAGGAAATTTTCTTTTTGCTTGCTATATTGGTGATTTATGTGTTAAAAATGCTTTAGCCGACCTTGGGGCTAGTATAAGCATCATGCCATTCTCTATGTGCAAAAGACTTAACTTAGGACCATTAAAACCTATCTGCAAGACTATAGAAATGGCCGACAGGACTGTTAGCATGCCTAGAGGAGTGGTTGAAAATGTTTTGGTTAGAATAGATAAGTTCACTTTTCCTGTTGACTTTATTGTACTTGACATGGAAGAGGATCTTGAAATACCTCTAATTCTAGGTAGACCCCTCCTTGCCACAACACATGCTGAAATTGACGTTTTCAATAAACTCATTTCTTTGAGAATTAAGGATAAGAAAATCATTTTTAATATGGACGAAGGGGGGAAATGTCAACCCATCGAATCAGTATGTGTGGTAAAAAATATTGGGAGCGAGAGCAACCCTAGAAGTAGGAATTATACCTCTGATAATATGGCACACGAGCACCAAGACACTAATAGTATCAATTATTGCAGTGATGTTGTGCAGGAAATTGATGTTAGTTTGGAAGACAGGAGGAAGTTACGCCGTAACTCCACCCACGAGTTACGACGTAACTAGAGCATTGATACGGAGGAATTTCGTTCCCCACGCAATACCAAAGGCATATTGCTAGAAGGAGATCCTGAACTCAAGGCAATTATTAGCTCGTCCTTAACTAGCAAAGAAACGGAGACCCTTACAAGGATCGCAACTCAGCATCAAAAGAAGATTAAGGATGTTTGTAGAAAAACTAAGTTGAAGTATCATTGGTGCAAAGCTATTCCGGTGGACCATGCAAAAGGATACGACTTATGGGCGTCTTGTAACCCAAATATTGATCCATGTGATGGTGGTGGTGACAAAGTTAGATTGCGAAATAACAAGCATCTATGGACTTCCACTAATGATCAAGATAGAAGTAAGCTCAAATGGGAAGATACAATACCTTTTGACGATTGGATATGTATCGTGTATGGAAAGGTTGATAGAGAGGAAAAATGGAAAATTTGGGATGACCTGAACCACTCCCATGACCATGAGACACCTACCACCAAGGGAGGCCCTGAAATACCTAAAGAAAAACGCACTGATAACGAAGTTGAAAAAAGTCTTTCATATGAATTAAATGATGATTCAAAAGCAAAGGGAAGGAGACATTGGTGCGAGAAGATTAGGACTGGAGGAACAAATGGGGAAGTATTTTTGGCTTCTTGTGACCCGTATGACGAAGATTGTAATGGAGGAAGTAGCATGGTAAGGGTGGCCAAAAGAAGCTAAACCATCATTCATATATTCCAAAATAAAACCATTTCACATTTGTTATTCGTACCAAGGAGTAATTTGCAGTGACAAGCTACAACAACGAACAAAAGTGTGGCATGCCTCTATCGAACGCATATGACTTGGTCCTTTCGGCTCATAGCCTGGTACAACTCACGTATGCATAAGGTATTACTAAAACTAATCCAGATGTCCACAGCTATCCATTGAGTAACAAATGAGGCAACACAAGTTATTCGAGCCCCTCATGGTTGCCTAAATTTCCAAAAAAGATATCAAGAGATAGAGTGACAACTTTTTCCTCCTGTACAACTCATTCAATTACGACGTAAGAACATTTGTCACCCTCATGAGTCCTAACAAAATTAACATGAAGGCGTGTTATTTAAAAAGCACAAAACGAGTTGCATTACCCCCATTTTACTCATTGACCACAACCAAGAAAAAAAATTCTAAAATGTGAGAGTAAGCCCTCACGAGGATCTCCGAATTCAATTGCACAATCACTTAATAACCATATGAAGAATTTTGCACTATTATCAAAGAAGCTTCAATGAACAACACCATATAATGAACACATAAATGGTGAATAGAAATGCAAGAGTCAACATTTACATCCCACATAGGTTAAGGAAGTCAAATCTTTCTTGTTTATATACTCTAGTAAATGAGCTTCATACATGTCAAGAATTTTACCTTGTTTTCCAGGCACTTGGTTGTTTACGAAATTGATTATAATATTAATAGAAGTCAAACTTCGTGAATAGACAAGCCTACGGGAAAAAAAATGCTTAACATTTTGTATTTGTTATCACAGCTACTCCAAAATGTTTACTTACAAAGATTGCCCATATCTTAGGATACTGTATTCTAAGAACCCCTCGTCGTTGGTTTCCATTCAAATCTCTAAACATTTCACTGATCCACATGAACTTACCTTACCCCTACCGTACAATGCCATATTGATTCAGCCGTGACATGATACGAAAATGAATCAAGGCATGACCCTCCATGTAATGTCTCTGTTGATCGAGAAACAAAAAAGTAGTTGCATATGAGGAAGGTATATTTATCATGTGAAATGCTTGAACACTTATTTAACTTTCAGGGCATGTAATTCGAGAAACACAAAAATAGTTGCATATGAGGATTTCCAAATCCAATTGCACTATCACACATTAACCGTATTTAAGCTTTCACACTATTTAAAGTAGCTTCAAAGAACCACGATCTATAATAGATACATACATGGTATATAGAATTGCAACATGCACTTTGTACATTATTTGATCAAAACCATTTCAGCTTTACATCCCACATAGTTAAAAAGAAGTTAAGTATTTCTTGTTTATATACTATAGTGAATGTGGATCATACATGTCAATAATACTAGCAACAATGTTTTAAAAACCGGAGCGGACCGGCCGGTTCGACCGGCGTCCGGTTTAAAAAACCCCGGTTTTTTATAGTCCCGTTCACTGTTCATAACCGGCCGGTTTTTCCGGTTTTGGCCGGTTTTTCCGGTTCGACCGGTCCGGTTCAACCGGTTTTGATTTTTTTTTTTTTTTTTTTTGAATTTTTTTGGTCCGGTTTGATCGGTCCGGTTCAACCGGTCGAACCGGCCTCCGGCTGACAGACCGGTTCGATGAAAAATCCGGTTTTTAAAACATTGACTAGCAAGGTACCCGGCGCTGCGGCGGGCGGGTACCATGTGAGTAAAATTTTCAGCAAGTCATATTGATGTTATAATATATTTTCATTGCTCGTTTATTTTTGTGCTTTTATTGTTTTAAAAAAAATGTAATTGCTACTGATATGAATTTGTATCCAATGGGATAATTATGTTAGGGCAATATAATTAGATTAGTTAGCAAATGTATAATAATTGCCTTCAAAGTAATCGAATGTTTCTCTTCTTTTAAATCTCTTTGAGGCACGTACTATTACCATTGTATGATATTCATTTTGTGTCAAAACATTTCTACAATTAGTAATTAAAGTGGTTCATCTCAATTACATACCTGATGACTTGCACATTTGACATAGTTGTACGTGTTTTAAAATGCGTATTTTTTTTTTTTTTTTTTTTTTTAGTGTTAAGCTTATTGGATTTTAACAATAAATGATTAGTAGCTTGATTAGATTGTACAATGTGGTAAAATGATTGTATATTTGAGTGAAGTGGATATTTAAATAGTGTATTAATTGTATCTGTTAATGTATGAGAATGAGTATATAATTCTTGACTTTTTAGTAATGATGAGTATAAATATTTTTGACCTTTCGAGTATGTACTCTAAAAAATGGATTAATCGCAATTGAGCACATCCAAGCTTGTTTGATAAATCATACACAAAGTTTCATTCAAACTGATCGAGATCGATTGCCATCCATGTGACTATGATACCCTCTTGGACTCTTGATTGCCTGCATTTCTAGAGATGAAGCAAGAGACAGAATGATCACTTTTGTCAATGTTCAATTCAATATATTTCAAGGTACCAAAGAACGTGTGTCACCAGAATAGATGTGTCACCGTCATGAATCCTACTAAAAAACTCACGAAACCCGGGAGTTTGAGTTCGATTCACACCTAACCAAAATTATTGATGTTTCGCAAATGGTAACTCAATCAGTCACACGAGAACTGCGTATAGATTTTATTCACCGAATTCATCTTTTATTCTTAACTAAACTACTCGCAGAATAACTCAGTTGTCACCAAAAAAAAATGTATACTAGTACATCACCACAAAGATGAATGATTATGGATCTTGCAATACTTTAATTTGTAAGAGTCTTGGTATCTTCACTCGCACGTAGGGATGGCAACGGGGCGGGGAATGTCAGGGATTGTACTTCCCATTCCCATCCCCGTTTTACACTCTCCATCCCCATTCCCGTCCCCATCACCATCGGGGAATTGCTTTACATCCCCATCCCCATCCCCAATGGGGATCGGGGATCCCCGCGGGGATTCGGGGATTCTCCACCCTTATGAAATAACATAAAAATTCCACCAACTCGTCGAAAATATAAAGAATTTTGACTCATAAAGTACCTCAACAAACGTACATCGCACATAGTTATATTAATTACAATTTCAATTCAACTTTAAAGCATCGTTAACATTGTAACATCAAATATAACATAAAAATAATATGTATCATATGTGTGTATTCAGACAAAATAGTTAAGTCATTTTGGTACTTATACTTCTAAATCTATAAATATCACATATGCATATAAACATACATGTCGATACTCATGAACATATATACCTGTACATATACAAGTTAATCGAGTATGGATAAAACATACAAATTTTAAATAATTATACACTAAAAATATCGGCGTCGGGGCCGGGTTCGGGGATTTATGTTATCCCCATCCCCGCCCCATCCCCGGTTTAATATTTCAGGGGATTCCCCGTCCCCGGTCAACTCGGGGATTCCCCAGTCAAATCGGGTTTGGGGATCGGGTCTTCATCGGGTACGGATTTTGTTGCCATCCCGACTCGCACATACAATAATAAATATGTAGGGTCGCAATTTCGATTTTGGATTTCATTTACACCACTGTCACCAAAAATGAATTATCATGGACTCTATAAAGGTTGCAATATAAAAAATGAGTAATTGAAACTTTTTATTTACAAAGATTGTCCATATGTTTATATAACTAAGTATTTAGGACTCTTTTATCTATCTTTGTAATAAAACAAAACCGTAACTATACCATCATTCTCAATTTAATTGTTAACCTAGAGAATTTTTAGAATAAGTAATAGATGTTCAACAGAAACATTTCACTAATCCACCTGAACTTACCAAACCCCTAGCGTATGTGCAAATTATCCTTCAATTCACATTAATAAAAATGTGAAGTGTTATAGACCGGAACGTACAAATACTTTTTTATCTTTCGTGTCAGATAGATCCCCGGCCTAAGCAAAGGCATATGTTCCTAGCAAAGGCATATGTTCCCAGAGGCTAACTCGATCAATCACGCAAGAATGGCCAACAATTTTAGTTTTTTAGTTTCCTTTTAATAAGCTGGATTTTGAATAGTTTACAAAGTATTTTTGTTAGCTAACCCAACAGTCCAATCATCGAGTGAAAAAGGCAAAAGAAGCTAAACCATCTCATACACTCAGTTGAGTCCTGTTCACCTAAGCCAAACAACTGAAGTTTCCGAAACAAGAACTTGATCAGTCATAATAGAGCTTATTGAGTTTATTCACAAACATTACCCTAGACGCTAAATGAACGCTTGGTTTAAGCAATAAGCAACAACAAAGGAAGTACACTCATACAACGTCATAAAGATGAGGGCTATGCAGTGGCGGAACTAGGAGCCAAGTTCAGGGATAGCGAAATACGAAAATTTGTTTAGGGGTAGCGAAAATTTGTTTCAGGGGTAGCGAAATCGCCAAAAAAATGGCCAAAAATCGCCAAAAAAACGTAAAAAAATGGCTAAAAAATTCCACTACCGGGTAAAAGTTCAGGGGTAGCGACCGCTACCCCTGGGTTACATGTAGTTCCGCCCCTGGGGCTATGGGTCTTGTTGGACTATGCAGGAGCCACGGTACATTAATTCATACGGTACATTAATTCATACGATACAATAGTTTTATGTTAACTATGATGAAAGAAGTGATAAATCATGTATGAAGAGTGGTTCATTTGATAAGTGGAGTGTATAATCTAATATGAAGTTCTACACTTCAACTCTCTCATGAACCAATCTCCAGGCTTCTTTTTTTTTTTTTTTTTTTTTCTCTTTTTTGTTAAATAAATCATCTTTTTTATCTTTTCATTTTCATTAAATATCATTTGAGTTGATTTTATTAAATATACAAGTTGGTGAGTAATTGTGTGTTGTGGTGTTTTTCGTTCTCTATTATTTTGCTATTAGTCGTGTGATTCATTGTCGTGAGTGTACGATCTCACCATAAATTCATCGCACAATACAACAATTATATGGGTTCGCCATTTATATTCAAAATATCATTTACACCACAACTGAATTGTTGTGGACTATATAACCGTTTTTAAACTCTATAATGAACAAATAAATTGTGTATAGAAATGCAAGAGTCAACATGTAAGTAAAAAAACATGTAGGCGTGTACATTTTTAAATAAAAGACCATCGAACTTTGCATCCCACATAGATCAAAGAAGGGAAATATTTCTTGTTTATATACTGAAGTGAATAAGCAACATACATGTCAATAACAATACTATGATTTTTAGGTTCGCCGATTTGTAAAACTTAAAAATTCAAAACACAATGTTCACTTTGAAACTGGAAATAAGTATAAATTCTTGACTTTTTATAGTATATTTTTCTCTTAGAAAAGGCAATTTAAGCTCCTTTTATTTTTCGAAAGAGGTTATCAGACATAACTTTAATTGAAATAACTTTTTAAATGTCCAACTAAAATAGTACATCGCTTTAATTTACCATTTCAACTAAAATATGACTGATAACAAACTTTCAAAAACTCAAAAAAACCTTGTGTTACATAGAAAAGTCGATTTTGAAATTTAGTTGAGAATAACAAAAGTCGAATACTTCACATTTAATGTAACGTAATACTAGTATATACTAGTACATTTTTGTATGATCTACTCAAAGGTAATAGTTACCACAATCGATTATATTTTACCATTATTCACATTTTTTATTTTATTTTTTTATTATTATTATTTTTTTAATTAAATAATAGAGACCACTAATTAGAAACTTTTTACAAAATGTGATAACGTAATTGTACTTCAATTTAAAATTTAGCAATTACCATTTTAAAAAAAACCTGTTTCGTCGTGGTGTTTTTAAACATTTCACCAATAGGGAACCTACCTAACACCTACCGCACAATGACATATTCAATCTGCAGCGACATGTTACCTAGTTAATTAAGACACGCACAAGGTACTATTCAAACTTATTTAGATGACTAAGAGCACTCGGAGTCATCACGCATCAACGTCGTTTCATCCGAGCTGGCATGCGTTAGACCCGCGTTACCAATCCGAGCATCCTTGCGTTATGTTGGCGTTGTGGTTTACATTGATATACCAACGTAAGTTGAAACACATGTCGGGACAAAAAAAATTTACAAACACACTCCCTGGTGATATATGACGAAAAAGAAGATGAGTTTTTATTTTCTTTTTTTGTTTTTGTGTGTGTGTGCAGAGTATCACGAAGAAAATGATAGATTTTTTTTTTTTTTGGTCAACAATGAATGCTATGTGGGATGTAAACGTGGACCAACCAACTTTTTAACTTTTTTTTTCTTTTTTTTTTGTTATCTTAGTTTTGTGTGTATATATATTTTTTAATAAAAATGTTATTTGTATAATAATTTAATGAATGAAAATAGTTGACGGTAGAATTTGTAAATTGTAATTTTTAAAAAATGTGGGTCTCAAAAGATGGTGTTATGATAAAGGGTGATTTTTTGATGTTATTTTATTTGATGTTGAAATGATGTGGTGATTTTTTTGTTGTTATTTCGTGTTATGACTCCTTCCCCTCTAAGATATGATACAACTCTTGGTGCTACCTTTCTAGTGAAATCAAGAGACACGGTGACCACTTTGTGTAGTATTATACGCCTTAATCATCACAAGATGCCAACGCAAGTGAGTCACCAGAATTATCCAAATGTTTAAAAAAAAAAAAAGAAAAAAAAAAGTTTGTGGCGTCTCTAGAAAGAAAATTTAAAAAATAATAAAAAAATAAAAATCTCAATGTTAATAAATGATAGTCCTCGCGGTCTAGTTTATTGGGGGGAAAGTTCAAAAGTTAGTTTAATTAGTTTTGGAAGGCTATAGTTTAAAAAAGAAAAAAAGAAATGATTGTAAAGACTAAAATGTATGTTTAAATTTGGGGCATACTAACGGTACCGGGGGGCAGACCTTGTCCCCCACTTTTTGTCCCCCCTTTTTTTTCTGCACAGCACAGTTTTTGTCAGTTTCTGTTCCGTATTTTTGACAGTTTTAAGCGTTTGACATATTAAACTTTATATTTTCTGTTCCGCACTTTCAGGTTTATAGCTTTTTGATATAAACAAAATTATAAAAATAAAAAAAAAAATAAAAAAAAAAAAAAAAAAAAAAAATAGCCTAGGTCCTAGACCCGGTTTGGTTAAAAAATAGACCCCGGTACTTATAACCCACCCCTTAAATTTATGTCTAAACACATGTCTTTACTTGATGGGTTTGTGAGACAGTGGGTCCTCTGTCTAGCACCGATAAATGATTTACATATAATTTTAGGCATAAGTTTAGGTACAAGTTTAGGCGGAAGGCAATTCTTGCGATTTAATAATATTTATTTTGAGCATAAAAAACCTATTCGGTTTAGAAAATAAAAATAGTGGTGTAAACTCAGTAAATTGGATGGTGACTAATGAGGCTCATCATTTAACTCATACAACCACTCCAATGAAAAAGAAGCGCTGCATTCATTTTAGCCATGTATTTGTTGGCCCCTACCATCGCCATTTGCCACCTCTATACAACTAGGAGTACTATGCTATAACTACTTTTATGGTACCTTTAATGCTTGTCACATGGCTAACTTTAATACGATTCACAGCAGACTCGTGTCAATTTCGGTTTACTTTACTACGATTCGATATCCAAAAAAACAAAGTGTTTGTAACCTCAAGATAAAACGACTCAATATTAATATCGATTGATATTCAATATATATATTTGTTGAACAAAATATTTGACTTTCTTTAACTAACATGATGTTGTTTAAACTTCTATTGATATCATGTTCTAAAAATTATTTGTGTTTGATAGCACGTAATCACCCTTGAAAAAATGATTTTCAAAATATCCTTATTTAAACTATAAAGAGGAATTACATGTGTCGTCGCTATATGTAAAATCTCATGTATTTAGTTTCATCTCACAGTAACCCGTGGGGTCGTGCATTCATTTTAATATTTATATTATTGTTAATAATAATTTCAATAGTATTTAATTTTTTAAATCCATATACACCATTAGTAAAAAGAATACTTTTGCAAATTTCTTTACTTAATCTCATAAATAGGAATAAAGTGAGTCGTTCATATATGTACACTATATTCTCGTATAATCATGTACATATCCTAATAATTCGTGTTTTTATTTTGATATTTATAATTCAATGCATCTACATTAATTTGATCGATGTACAATGATAATAACATTTATTAATAACAACAACATATATGTTTTTTTTGTTTTTTTTAATATAAAGTCTAAGGAGTATCTATCTAATAATATAGGTATTAAATATGTAAATAAACTTATCATTTTACATGTTTTTCTAACTATATATATATATATATATATATATATATATATATATATATATATATATATATATAAATAAAGATGCTCTATAACTTTCTTACATGATAGGTTTTATTAGTTACCCCATCATTTTTATAGTTTTTTTTTTTTTTTTTTTTTTTTTTTTTTTTTTTTTTAACCTACACATGGTTTCAACGCATATTTATTTTGTTGTAAAAAATTAAAATGAGTTTGTCCAAATTAAAACAATGTTACTCCACTTTTATTTGCTGATCAAAATACTCAATTTAAAAATCAAACTCTTCCTTAGTTAATAGAAAAATCCATCTTCCCGTTTTATATCCTCTCTTATATAAGGTAAAGATACAGTGAGAAGAAAACATGAAATAAGAAGAATGAGAAATAACTATAACCACATATTTGAGATGCATCGAATTAAATTAGATGCATCTCTATTCGTTTATATGCATCCTAATTAGTTTCGAAAGTGATTTGAAGTGAAAAATATACAAAATATAGTACTAGCAACAAATTTGACCCACGTAGGACGAAAAATACATAAAATTCTTCTAACCTGATGACATGCATCTAATATATGCATATGCCTCTAATTTTTAGGTAGAAAATATATTATGGTGCATCTAAAAGATTAAATATGCATCTAATTTAAATCGATGCATCTTTAATTTGTAGTTACAGTTATTTTTCATCATTCTAATTTTAAGTTTTCTTCTCTTTGACCTTAAGTCCTCTTATATATACATAATCTTATTAGATAAGAGATTTTAACTCAGAACATATATTGTTATATAGATATTCCATATGGGTGAAGATATACTGACCCTCCCTGTAAGGAGGGTGTGTTGACTTTACCGCTGCCGTCGCTTGTACTATCTGCTTTGTTGAATTGTACATTTCATCAAAAGTAAGCGGGTCAGTAGGGAGGACACCCATTCCATATTCAAGATATCCTTTACCAACAAAGTAAAAAACACATGTTACATCTCTCATTATTTACTTCTCTTAACTTGTCACATGGTACCTTTTAATGCTTGTCACATGGCTACTTTAATGCTTGATTTATATATAGCCACATTCCTGGTTGTTGACAGACGTGGTGTTCAACAAACTTGCTTTGCTCAATTAGCCCTACAACCTTGAGAGTTCGTGTGATAGCACTACAACATTGACAGTTCGTGTGATCTCTGAAATCTGTCTTGGTTTTCAAGGTAATTTTACATATATCGCATGCATGTTTCATATAAGTTACTAATTGTAGACCAAATGAGATTTTATTTACCCACGCACTATGTCAGATTAATAAGGCTCGATGTCATCTTTTTCGTTTTTGTTATTATCATAATACTGCGTAGATCCATCTATTTTAGTTATAACCTTTTTAACGTTTAAGTATCTGTAATGTTAATCAATCGGACAACATTACTTGTGTAATAAAATTACGAATTGCCAAATATGACTGATTACTTTGTTAAAAAAATGACTAATTACTGAAAGTATCTCGTAAGATTGTACTTCATTAGAGCATTTCGCAAGATCAAAGTCGGATTGTAAATAGCACACAATCGGACTGAGATCGTAAGATTGTAGGATTGGTATCAATACCAATCCTACTATAAGCTAAAATTTTGTTATTGAACAAGCTTTTTTTGAAAAAATTATCCCCATTCTCCAAATTTTGACCCAATGTTATTCTTATCCATAGTTTTGTAACAACAGATTTATCTTTTCCGAAATGTAAAAATACCTTAAAATTAAATTAGTATCGTGAAGTAAACATGAAAGTTGATATCATAATAGGTGGTGGTGAATAGTTTGAAAAAGAAGCAGACTACGATTTTTTATTTTTAATTTTTGAACAAGCAGAGTATAATTTCAAAGAGGGAAATAAAGTTAACACGCCATTCGAAAACTTAAATTGATGGATTATGTTTTGGATATTGGGCTTAATTATCTTTTAATATACGGTTTTATGTATTTTCGACGACCACTCTCCATAAAAAGGAAGCGTTGTATTCATTTTAGTCATGTAATTGTTGGCCCCTAGTCCCCTACCAACGCCATTCGCCACCTCGCAAAACTTAATGCAACAGTTTAATGCTATAACTACTTTTCATTACAGCTTAATGCAACAGGCTACGGTGAGCAGAGGGCTATTCACAAATCGCAACAAACTTAAATTCTTAACACGTGTGGTTTTGTTCTTGATGCTTCTTGAGTTTTGATAACATTTTTTCGAAGCAACAAATATATTATATTACAGTAATAATAAAAGAGTCTTTAGCGAAAAGATATATGAATACAACTCGCACAAACATCAACAAGAATAACAAAACAAGAGTTAACATGGAGCAAATGATCGGTATGCTGAAAATAATATGATTCGCAGCAGACTCGTGTCAATTTTGGTTTACTTTACTACGATTCGATATCCAACAAATCAAAGTGTTTGTAACCTCAAGATAACACGACTCAATATTAATAACGATTAATATTCAATATATATATATATATATATATATATATATATATATATATATATATATATATATATATATATATATATATAATATATATATATATATATATATATATTTGTTGAACGAAATATTTGACTTTCTTTAACTAACATGATGTTGTTTAAACTTAACTATTGATATCATGTTCTAAAAATTATTTGTGTTTGATAGCACGTAATCACCCTTGAAAGATTTTCAAAATTTCCTTATTTAAACTATAAAGAGGAATTACATGTGTCGTCGCTATATGTAAAATCTCATGTATTTAGTTTCATCTCACAGTAACCCGTGAGGTCGTGCATTCATTTTAATATTTATATTATTGTTAATAATAATTTCAGTAGTATTTAATTTTTTAAATCCATATACACCATTAGTAAAAAGAATACTTTTGCAAATTTCTTTACTTAATCTCATAAATAGGAATAAAGTGAGTCGTTCATATATGTACACTATATTCTCGTATAATCATGTACATATCCCAATAATTCGTGCTTTTATTTTGATATTTATAATTCAATGCATCTCTATTCGTTTATATGCATTCTAATTAGTTTCAAAAGTGATTTTGAAGTGAAAAAGATGCAAAATATAGTACTAGCAACAAATTTGACCCACATAGGATGAAAAATACATAAAATTCTTCTAACCTGATGACATGCATCTAATATATGCATATGCCTCTAATTTTTAGCTAGAAAATATATTATGGTGCATCTAATTTAAATCGATGCATCTTTAACGTGTAGTTATAGTTATTTCTCATCATTTTAATTTAAGTTTTATTCTCATTAGACCTTAAGTCCTCTTATATATACATAGTCTTATTAGATAAGAGATTTTAACTCAGAACATATATCGTTATATACAGTGGCGGATCTAGGATTCCCGAATAGGGTATGCACAATTTTTAGGAGAGCTACTAAAAAATTTGGCTTTTCGGGTCGGGTATTTTTTTCAGGTCAGTTTCTTCGGGTCGGGTTTTCCTAGATTTGGATTAGGCACGATACTTTTGTTTATGGGTTTGAAGTTATTAACGTTGATTTGGCTTGTGAAGTTTAGTCTATGCAAGATAGAATTGGCAGTAGGATTTGAGTATCCAGTTAAAATTAATTTGGTTTAGTTATTAACCAAATAACTTAAAATGTAAACCTTATTTTCATATTTTGTGATTACGTATAACCAATTTTTATAAGTTCTAATCACTTTAATTAATTTAAAGACAAATAATCATCAACAACTACAAATATGAAAAATCTAAAATGAGGACGTTATGTGTAGGTTGTAAACTTGTACTAATAATCTAATATTGAGTTAGTTGGGCCTCAATGGTTGGACAAAAGTTTACAACACAATAAGTGGGCCTGGTAAAAAAACACATTAACCATGTGACCTATATCTCAATGTGTATTTGCCTCCTTCTTCTTCAAGCTGCCGTCTGCACCTCTGCTGTGCTTATTCTTACTTTTTCTTTTTTCTCTTTTTTCTCTTTTTCCTTCATTTTGGATTTACGTTTTCCATCATATTGAGAATTCGGTTGGCTCATGGTATGCACCCCATTTTCAGTGGGTATGCACTCTTCATAAATTCATGCATAAAAGCCACAAAATCAATATTTTTTACAATACAAGTAGGATTCACAGGGTATGCAAGTGCATACCCTGATCTAGCTGTAGATCCGCCCCTGGTTATATAGTATTCCATATTTAATATATCCTTTACCGACAAAATAAAAAGCACATGTTACATCTCTCATTATTTACTCATCTTACCTTGTCACATGGCCACATCTCTCATTATTTACTCCTCTTACCTCGTCACATGGCCACCTTTAATGCTTGATTTATATATATAACCACATTCCTGGTTGTTGACAGACATCTGGTGTTCAACAAACTTGTTAATTTGCTCAATTAGCCCTACAACCTTTGAGAGTTCGTGTGATAGCACTACAACCTTGAGAGTTCGTGTGATCTCTGAAATCTGTCTTGGTTTTCAAGGTAATTTTACATATATCGCATGCATGTTTCATATAAGTTACTAATTGTAGACCAAATGAGATTTTATTTGCCCACACACTATGTCAGATTAATAAGGCTCGATGTCTTCGTTTTCGTTTTTGTTATTATCATAATACTGCGTAGATCCATCTATTTTAGTTATAACCTTTTTAACGTTTAAGTATCTGTAATGTGAATCAATCTGACAACATTACTTGTGTAATAAAATTACGAGTCGCCAAATATGACTGATTACTTTGTTAAAAAAATTACTAATTACTGAAAGTATCTCGTAAGATCGTACTTCATAAGAGCACTTCGCAAGATCAAAGTAGGATTGTAAGATTGGTATCGATACCAATCCTACTATAAAGCTAAAATTTTGTTGTTGAACAAGCTTTTTTTGGATAAATTATCCCCATTCTCCAAAATTTGACCCAATGTTATTCTGATCCATAGTCTTGTAACAACAGATTTATCTTTACCAAAATGTAAAAATACCTTAAAATTAAGTTATATATCGTGAAGTAAACATGAAAGTTGAAATCATACTAGGTGGTGGCATTATATACAAGTTGGTTGTATATATTCTCATATTGAAATGTATTTACTTTACAAAATTACTTTTGGCCCACCCAAGTTAGAGTAAATTAAAAGAACTGGTCCATCCAGATTAAAATAAGAGGCATCATATCTGGTTAATGAATCGTGAAATTGATGAGAAGTATTGCACCAGTAATTATTAGTTTTTTATCATCATATTGACTATGTTGGTGTTTGGTTTTTGCTTATTTGAAGACGTAGCATCCTTACTTTTAAAGTAGAATAGTTACAAGTACTTATTTAAACTGATTATTATTTCTTATTCATTAGTTTTCACAATGTTGATAGTTTTAACTGATTATAATGATGTTAAAAAGTGTCACGTATGGTTGAAATGAGCAACTTCTATTATAAAGACTTTTACGATTTATTTCTTTTTCTTGAAAAAAAAAATACGCCCACCCGACTGAACAATCTTGACTCCGTCATTGGTGGTGAATAATTTGAAAAAGAAGCAGACTATGATTTTTTATGCTTTATTTTTGAACAAGCAGAGTATAATTTCAAAGAGGGAAATAAAGTTAAGACACCATTCGAAACTTAGATTGATGGCTTATGTTTCGGATATTGGTTTTTTGGCATTTAGGCTATGATATTCTTAAAACTTTTACCATTTACGATTGTTGTCCTATTTCTTTTTACCTATAAATCGTTTATGTAGCGATTGAAACATGGAGTAATAGATCTGTTCATACCTACCAATCTATTTGATCGAAGAGTGCAGATTAAAATTGGTTTTTAATTAAAAAGTAATTATATTGAAACAATTATTATCGGGGGTCATATTATTTTTACGCGTGACACACCTAACACCCCACCATACATTCAAGTAATATGCAATACTTTTGGTTATAATCACACGTGATTCTGAAAATAATCACATGATTTCACCATTCCAACTATCATAAATGTCACAACACAGGTGTAATCACATGTGATTTAGTATTCGTAAATCACATGTGATTTCCACCTTTTGAGAGTCAAACATCATCACATGTGATTTTATTTGTAGGGGCAGTTGCATCTTCTTTTAGATCTAACCTCAATTTGTTTGTCCATAACATGATTTCGTTGTCCATAAGCTGATATTCATCTTCCATAATCTAATTATCATCCATATCCAACCAATTGTTTGTTAAATTTGAAAAATTACTATTAGTGACAAAGATTTTTACGATGAAGTTGATAATTATTAAATGCTTTTGGAGTTGATTTGATGATTAATTTTAATAACATGTTTATGTGTGTGTTTGTGTAAGTCAAAACCCTAATTTTCTGGTGGAGAATGAAAAAGGATTGGAGATTTGGCTTTACTATATGACGAAATTTCCTGTCAACTGAAAAAATCATATTTCTTTAGAGACGTTAAATAAAATTAGAATGAAATGTGAGGATTTAATATTTTGATCTTTTGAAGGAAAAGAATGATATATAATGCTCTCACCTTTGGAGTAGTTTATTTGTTGTAGTATTTCGAGTTTTTTTTACCAACTTATTGTTTTTTAAAAACTTATTTACCATTCTATGACTTCTTCGAAAATATTGACTATAGTATTGTGTTTTCCTTATTACTTAAATTTTGTCCATTTCTTTAGAATAGATCATAGTCAATAAATGGGAGAGAAAATCATTTTAGACTTTTTTTTAACCAGAATCATCCTTAGTGTTTTTTCAACTCATTTTTTGCCCATGTATATCATTAATAAATTGATTCACCAAAACTAATTGATTGTCACTATATTTCATGGTGAAAATTATTACTTTATTGTATATCAAATGATGCTTAAAACTATTATAAAACTTGGCAAAAAGTATATTTTTAAAAGTCATCAAACAAAGGAGTAGATTTATGCGTAATATCAAGATTGCACACAAAACCAAATTGAAACAGTAAATTGGTTTCAAAACACAAAAACCAAAAGATTCGAAAAACAATTCATGCAAATGATAACATCCAAAATTGTTTGTAGCAACAATTCGTCATCGAATTATCGTGCCTAATGTCATCTTTGTCCATATTTAGTGCTTCAATTTTATCTCCAACTACGTCTCTTTAAAACATCATCTACTCATCAGAAAATCCATCATTGATTTCATAAAATCAATGCACGACAGTATGTCAAAGTCAACATTACGAATCATATCCAGAATGACATTCACATGACCCGTCTTTCTATTTCTTCTTGCGGCAAACCTATTAAAACAACTAAATAAGCGTATATGTCGTTAATTAACTAAATAAGCACACAAGACAAAAACATTGAGAGCATACGAGGCTGTTTAAATAATGATCCATACTAATAGTTGATACTAACGATCACCTAATTAAACTCAATACATGCATGTAATAAAATTGTATCTTTGTTTGAAAAAGCTTGTTAAACATCCACGTTGCGGTTTTTTTTCTTTCATTCTTATTTTACACTTTTTGATTTGTATTATTAAAATAGGAAAGAGGCACCATAGATTAGTCAATATTTTTCAGTTAACTATATAGTGGTAAATAAATTTTTAAAAGATGATAACTTGGTCAAAAACTCATAGTATTTCTATAACCACGGTGTCTGAATTTGAAATTTTCATTTATCATCCATATAATTTCTATACCCGTGCTTTTATTTCGATATTTATAACCCTGTACATATACAGGGTTCTTGGTATTAAAATTTTAATTTAATTTAATAAAATAAAGGTTTTAATTATCAAATTTTTGAATTTTAGAGAAATATAGGAAAATTATGAAAACTGATAATTTTACGCTTCAATTCGTAATGTTAAATATAAGCTTGACTACTTTTTATAAGTTTTGGATTTAAATATAGATTCCATTGACAAATGATAATACAATATTATTTTTCACTTAAGTCTACAAGAAAAAAGCAAAAGAGAAAGGAGCGACCAAGTACATGGCTTTTTTTTTTCTTTTTCTTTTCTTTTTTTTTTTTTTTTTTTTTTCCTTTTTTTTTTTTTACATCTATTTCGCACACAAAATTATCAGTTTTAACCAAATTGAAGGTCAATTTGACTTGTATTAACTAATAAGAAGGTTTTATTTTGCCATGTAGCGAAATTGGGCTTTTATATAAATTCAATTTGGTTTCCATCGAACATCCTTTTTCAATTTTGTGTTTCATTTATTGTAAAAAGATAAAAGAATAAAAGTTTCGTTTTTTATTCTATGCAAGCTTATTTAAAGGTAAATGTTGATTTTTAAAACACGAACACTTGTTAGTGTTAGCAATGTTATAATACTAGCAGGGTACCCGCGCGTTGCGACGCGCGGATACCCTGAAATATAATTTTCTGGTGAATCATGTATTTTAGTTTATTATGTTCTTTTTGACAATAAATTTACGGATATCAAGAATTTCGTATAGTCCGTGCCCGTTCGGGCTCGAGCCCGTTTTGCCCGCGCCCGTTGGGGTCAAGCCCATTTGGCCCGTTGCCCGTTCGGGCTTGAATATTTGTATAATGTGCTTTATTATTTGTATTAGTGACATTTAATGTAGTAATTGTGTTTAATTTGGTTGTACAATATGCTTGATAATTTGTATTTCTTATGTAAGGGTGTTTTAATAACTGTATTAATTGTATTTATTGACCAGTTAATTAATTGACTAAATAGCATTAATGTGGTGTTTTGTTTTTTTAATATGTGCATTAAAGTGGTGTACATTATGCTTCTTGTCTTGTACGTCTGAAAATTATGTGCATTAAAGTGTTGTACATTATGCTTCTTTTCTTGTAAGTCTTAAAATTTGGAGAGATAGTCATCCCTCTATTATATGTAGTATAGACTAGTTGCCTGACCGCTCTGTAAGAGACTTACTTTCATTGTATTATTTGTTAGTATTAGTGAACTAATGATACTACTAATGCTACTGTGATTGATAGCAAGAAACAAAGAATCATAAGTTGTGTTTAGAGTGTTGCGTATAGCCCATGCTAAGCTCATATGAGGCCGGGATAATTTTGTTGAATCTTCTTAATAATTTGTTCAATTTGTGTCCTTCATACACGTACGTCTAAACACTAGGTTGAATTGTGTTTTGTGAATACACTAAAATAAGCATTTTATATAAGCAATTTGAAACTGGTTTAACATGTGTATTTGGGTATCAAAAACTCAACACACAATAGAGAGAAATTGAGTAAGCATCAACTCATCAAAAGATTAGTTAAACTACAAAAGACCCATATCACACGGAAACCGCTAATATATAAAATTGGCTCAAATAATAGCGATGCACGTATCTTTAAAAACAAAATTATACACAACTTTCTAATAAAAATTAAATTTTAGCAGTGTATGTCTACTTAAAACTTTGAGTTAACTACATTTTTGGTCTTTGTGGTTTACCGGGTGTAACGATTTTGGTCAAATAGTTTAAAAAGTAAAAGATCTTGTCCAGAATCCGATGACCCGTAACAGTTTTGGTCCATTTTTCGTTGACTGCTAGTTTGGCTAGTTAAAAAAAACATGAAATGACTAAAATACCCTCAAATGATGATGTATAATGAATAAAATGCCCCTTCCTTTATTATTATTATTATTATTATTATTATTATTATTATATTATTATTATTATTATTATTATTATTATTATTATTATTATTATTATTTTTAATAATAACATCATTTCATTAGAAAATCATAGGATTTACAAGAAACTAGTGGGGAGCCTCGACACTATTTGGGCCCCCACACCTCTAGCAATAGCAAAGCTAATCTTACTGAAGATATGAAAAGTAGCGTGCGCTCCAATGTCTTGAGTTATAAAAACCTTGGAACAAGCTGAGCACGGCCTCTGAACAGAAAATAGGGGAACACCTAGCCTGTAGCATAACACACATCGGTAAGTTCTGGCATTCATGGTCTGTCCCAACCCAGATATCGGGACCACCCTAAGCCAGTCTGAAGTGTAGTCCTCCCTTTGCGATCTCCATAAGGCCATCTGTCTAGTAGATAAGCGAAAGGTGGATTCAGCCAGTTTGGCGACACATGTGAAATATATATCTTCCAATTTCTTCATGAGTTTGGGGGCAGCGATCTAACATACCCAAAAGGTCGGCCTCCGTTTTCATATTGAAAGCATACAGGGCATCATCAAAAGAAGATCCAGAGGTTACAATGTCAGAATGTCGGAGGAGCTTAGTTTGTAAACTAGCAGATTGGAGTCTAGATGCTAGGAAAGCATAGTTCAAGACATCACCTGCAGAGTATACACCAAGCGCCCCAAATTCAAAAGGTAATGTGGGCGGTCTCCATTGCCACTCACCAATCTATCTTTGCGCCCATAACAATAACAATAACAATAACAATAACAATAATAATAATAATAATAATATTATTATTATTATAATAATAAGGGGGCAATTACATATATGTCCCTGCTAAGATAGTTTATTACATATATACCCAAGCTTAAAATTTAATTACATATATCCCCTTCCTTAATACTCTTAATTACATATATACCCAATTCATTTAAAATAGCTTATTAAATGACTATTATACCCTTATTAACATTAATATATTTTCCCCTTCTGATATCATTTCTTACATAGTTTCACATGAAAGTCTTTTGAGAAAAAGAAACTAGCTTACAGTGAACTCAACGGGAAGTGGGAATACTCATTCGAAAAAATGAATGATTTTAAAGAGGAGTTATTAAGACGAAATCCGGGAAGTGTCGTTGATACTATGTAAGAAATGATATTAGAAGGGGGAAATATATTAATGTTAATAAAGGTATAATAGTAATTTAAAAAGCTATTTTAAATGAATTGGGTGTATATGTAATTAAGAGAGTTTAGGAAGGGGATATATGTAATTAAATTTTAAGCTTGGATATATATGTAATAAACTAGCTTAGCAGGGACATATATAATTCCCTCTAATAATAATAATAATAATAATAATAATAATATTATTATTATTATTATTATTATTATTATTATTATTATTATTATTATTATTATAATAATAATAATAATAATAATAATAATAATAATAATAATAATAATAATAATAATAATAATATCATTATCAATATCATTTTTATTATTATTATTATTTACTAAATTCTAAAAAATCTTAACATCATTGTACACGAACAAAGATAGATTTGCTCCCATTTTCCTTTCACCCGTTTTTTTTTCATCTTCATCTTCCCCGACATCTAAACCTAGATTTCGTCGACCAAACCCAGATTTCGGTGACCATGTTTTATACTTATCTTGTTGAGGCTTTTATTTCTAAACCCAGATTCCTCATGTAAACCCAGATTCCGGCAATCCTCATCAGTAAACTTTTTAAACCGAGATTCCTCATGTAAAGCTATATCCATATCCACAACAATAATAAAAATGTGGTTAACTCTAAAGAAATACTCATACACACACTAATCCTAACCAAACCAAACCAAACTCCTTCATCTCCAACCACCAACTACACCACCAACTACCATCGGCATAAACAAAACACCCTTTTATCACATACAAACCAAACACACTTTTATCACACGAAACCCCACGAATCCACGATTCAACCAAAAAAAATTGAATCTATAAATCGAATAAAACAAAAACTCACAATTTGATTTAATAAACACACAATCAAACAATATAATCCCAAAAGTTTTCATCTGTCTCGTTCCCTACCTCACGGAAAAACTACGACAAATCTGTCCTAACCCATCTCCAACTATAACAACAAACTTCAACCTCATCGACCAAGAACCAAAACGAAAAAGAATTTAAACAAAGATGTTGGGGTATATCATGTACAAGAAAAAATTCCTTATAGATCCAACACCAACCCGTCATAGATCTTAAACAAAAAGGAAAAAAACAAGAACCTACCCGAGACTTTAAAGATCTTGAAGACCATTCATGTTCGTATTTTGAAAAGAAGAAGAAAGAACTTGGTTTGTGGTGTTCGGTTTTCATTTGCATAATTGAAGAACTGTTTTTGGGTGTTTGGTTTGTGGTGTTTTGTTTGTGGTGGCCGTAGATCTGGTGTGGTAGCCGGTGAAAAAGAGGAATGAGGGTGAGGGTGTTTGGTTTGTGGTGTTTGGAGTGTGGATGACCCCCCTTTAACACAGATTGTGAGTTGTGGATGAGGGGTCATTGGTGATGTATTTAAGTTAAGAATGTGGGATAGAAATAGATGAAAAGACCAAAATACCCTTTTAATTAACGTTCAAACATTAGTCAACTGACGGTGTTAGTGAAAATGGACCAAAACTGTTACGGGTCGTCGGATTCTGGACAAGATTCGTTACTTTTTAAACTATTGGACCAACATCGTTACACCCGGTAAACCACAAAGACCAAAAATGTAGTTAACTCTAAAAATTTATTGTACGCGATTTTTTAAAAGTAATTTAAAACAAAACGAATTTCTTTGAAAGAATCTATTATATCATAAACTCAATTTTGAACTCAATATTTATAAATATATATAATCCTTTAGTTATATAGATAAATAAAACATATTTATAAAATATATATTATAACCGTTATTTTATAAACGCTAACACATAAGCTTATTGCACAAAACTCAATTTTTATATATTATTATAGAAGACTATAGAGTTTATATAAAATATATTGACAAAATTATATAATGTCAAAAAATTGTATAGAAAAAAGTGTTACAGTATAATATTAAAATATAATAACAAAATAAGTAACATTATACAAACAAGTACTAATATGATGCTAGTACAATGCGAGGACGAAAGACCATGTGATGATTGATAATTTTGTTAATAGTGGTTGTATACTTTATAACATCGAAAATATCATGCAATTATAGTAAAAGAATTCAAGTATAACATATCATTTATCATACACAATCACAAATTATTACAAATATCATTTACCATTCAATAACTTACATTAAAATATGTTTGTATATTAGAAACATGAATAAAAGGGTAGTTATGATTTTAGATTTTTTTTTTTTTTTTTTTTTTTTTTTTTTGGTTAAGTTACATTGTAGTTTGATTTTTGTAAAGATGTCTATAAAATGTCGTAACCAATGCTATTATGCTGTAACCAACACAATTACATAATAGTTAAGTGTGTTGGCTAGAAATTTTAAAACTTCTCATTTAACAGGTCTTAAATGATTTATAATGTAGTATTGATAGTTAGTGTGATTTGATGATTAGTATGTATAAAGTGATGATAGATGATGTGTCAACTTAAGATATGTATACGTGTACTTCAAATAGAGCCTTTAAGAGAGTTAAGGTGTTGCTTTATATATTTAAAGATAGATATTAAGCCTTGTTAAAGTTTGTTTTATAAAACAATTAGTGCAAGTGTGCGTGAAGATGAAAAATATTGTTGCATATTAATAAACAAGAATATTTTTCATGTTTTATTAAAAGTGTTAATACTTTAAGGTTTAAAAATGCGTCATAACGTGTCACCAACATAAGTAATGACATGTCCTAATTATAGATGAACAATTTTGAAAGCATTCTCCTTATAATAGTATGACAAGGTGAATCATAAGTTGTGCGTACCTACAGCTCGTTGCAACTTTCGATAGATAGGTGACATGCAAAGGTGGAAAAAGATAGTTACGAAGTTGAGGTCTTTTTCCTTCAATTGGAACATAATGTTTCTTAGTCGTACACGTATCTATACATACCCGCAATGACACATTTATAATTTCTTATCTAAATTTTTTTACATCAAACTGTTATCGATGTATTCATAATTTTTCATCGAACAGGTTCAATAAATTGTTAATGGGAGTTTCAAAGAAATAGGTGGCGAGTTCATTTTCAACTTCTAGTTAAAGATCAAGAAAACACGAATTTATTGTTTGATCTCAAAGCTTTCCCGCTAATTCAAACCTTTTGGGTGATTGTTAATATCAAAATTTTCATTTGAATTATTACTATTATTATAATAATTTGACGACCAATTATCCAAAGATGTGTGTAACATGTTCGACAAATGTACGTATGTGTTTCTAACTTTGTACCTGTAATTATACAAAGTATTACTCACTCCGTCTTAAAATAATTGTTCATAGATAAAAGCACACTCCGTCTTAAAAACATTATCATTACATTTTTTTTTCCTTTACTTTTTACGCAATGACAATTTTAGTTTTAATTAATTAATTTCTAACATTTTTAAAGTTTGTAATAATAACTTCAAATGAAATTAATATGATAAACTTAACTTACATTTTTTTTATCTATAAGAAAAAAAGGTATTCCATGTAAATACAAACAACAAAATGAGCCACGTTTGGGATGCAAAAAAAGAAACGTTAACACCTTCCTCTCTCTTCTAAGTTTACACGATCTAGTTTTGTCTTATAACGAAGTCAGTCTTTACCTCACAAGAAATACATCTTCGGTTACAAACACTACGATGAACTCCGTAATATGTTTATGCAAACAGGTTGAGTGGTCAACCCTAAACATGTTCAGACCCTAGCTTCACCTGTTTATTTTCATATGGTACCATTTATCCTTTCAAAACACGTGAGTACATATGTATGGTAGGCATGGACGGACCCATATGTATGCTGGGTGTGGCACGGGCTACACCCGATTTTAGGTCACGAAGTGTAAAAAGATTTCAAAACTGCCGTTTTTGTAGTATGTGCAACCCCCAAAACAAAATTTGCTATTTTCGTTTCTTACGGTATAACTTTAGTTAGCCAACATTTCTTTTGTGCAACACCCTCCTAAAAATCCTGAGTCCGTCCCTGATGGTAGGGTGTGTTTGTTTCATTAAGATGTTTTAGGCCTGAATCTGACTACCACATCTTATCAGTAAGAGGTGGCTAGAAAGTCTAAATCTGAACGAAATAATGTTGTTTGTTTTTTTTATAATTGTCCGAATGATTTTAAGTGCTCTTTTCTGCAATTTATTTAAATAACTTATGTAAATATGAAACAAGACTTTTTATCATAAATATAACATAGTTAATAAACCATCAAATATATTATATTAACACGAGTCTTCAATCACTTATCGAGTAAGAGCCAGTAAGACAAGTCCTCATCTTAATGAGTAAGATCTTAATAAAGCACTGTCAGCTGTGAAGAGTCACTTCATGCAGATCGAAAGTTAGCTCCAATTTAACAAGTTATCTCTCTCTCATTATTTACTCCCCTTAATCTACCACACTCAATGCTTGCTTCATTTCACACTCCTGAAATTTTCAACCAACTTGTTTTTGTTTAGTAAACATTTGATCCTTGAGAGCTGGTGAAATTTTCTACGTAAGTTACTAATTGCAGACCCCATATTTTTACTTTTCTTAGTTTACGAGTTATGTAACACTCTTTGCTTTGCACTAATCTAAGGAGTAATAGATATGTTTATTTATAGTCTTATAGATTAAGTTGGTGTTTGGTATTGCTTATTTATTTTTTGTTAAAATAAACAAGTTTTTTATATGCATGCTTATTTATTTGAGGTAAAATTAATATTAGCCAGGTTTTTTACTTTCATATTTGACCTTATTATATGTAATTGATAAATTGATTTGAATGAAATTTTGAAACAAATTGTTATTTTCATAACCTGAGTGCTTATTTTTAAGTAGCTTATAAGTACTTGTTTATAAGCAGAAAATTATAAGATTCTCATCCCTTTTGTTGGTAATTGAGTCGTGTTTTGATCACAACAAACCAACCATGTGAACTAACCCTGTTTTTAGACCCAAGTTTAACTTGTTTATTTTCCTATTGTTTCTGGAATTGCCACCCCTAATTTTGTTTATATAATTTCTATCTCAGGAAAATGGAAGTTGTACCTGCAATCGTTGGTCCTGTTGTGAATGTTTTGACGGTTCATATTACGCAAAAGTTGAGAAATCTCACTTCCTCCGCCGATCGTGTGAAGGAAATGAAAGACAAAATGAAGGTTTTGGATGGTCAAAGAGTTGATAACGAAAATCATATGCGAGAAAACAGTGGAAACAATAAAGAGATACCTGATCGTGTACCAGGGTGGTTGGAAGATGTTAAAAAGATCAAGGAAGAGGTCGACAAAATCTCAAGTAATGACATTGGATGCTTTAATGTCAAAAAGAAGTATCTAGCAGGAAAAAATGCATTGACGCATATCAAGGATATCGACCGTCTTATTGAAGAAAGTAAAGGCATCATCTGGCGTGATAATCAAATACCTCTTGGAAGAGTCGATTCCAAACACCCGGCATCAACATCAACATCAACATCAACATCAGGTGGAAATACCCAAATTATGTTCAAGTCAAGAGATAAGATATTCGATGATGCATTGAAGTTCCTTCAACACGATGATGATAAGACTCAAGTGATAGCCTTGTGTGGAATGGGTGGTGTGGGGAAAACCACGCTGATGAAACAACTGAAAAAGGCTGCACATGATAACAAGATGTTTAAGTGGATCGTGGTTGTAGCTGTTGGGAAAAGTTCCAACTTGTTTGAAATTCAGAATGTCATAGCAGCACACACAGGTGAATCGCTAACCGAAACTAATGAAACACTAAGGGCAACTCTTCTTTCCAAAAGATTTAAAGGATTCTTGGAGCGTAAAGAAAAGATTCTGGTAATACTGGACGACGTGTGGGAGAAGATTAAACTTGAAGATATCGGATTAGAGGGTCCTTTGCCAAATGGGGTTAAGCTGTTGCTCACATCGCGGGAAGTAAACGTTTGCCAAGAGATTGCAGTTGATGCTGGTTCTGTTCTTCAAGCAGTTAGAGTTGGTGTCTTGGAGGAAGAGGAAGCACGGGATTTCTTTTGTCAAATCGCAGAGATTTCAGCCGAAGATGATCGTGATCTCTATGAAATAGGATGTCAAATTGTCAAAAAATGTGGTTGTTTGCCCCTTGCCATCAAAATAATTGCAGCAACTGTTAATTGTGAAAATAACATGAGTGTATGGAGACATACACTCAAGTGTCTGAAGAATAATGATCTTGATGAGAAAGTGCAAGATATTATTGAGATAAGTTACAAGAGATTAAAACGAGAGGATAAAGCGATTTTTCTGCTTTGTGGCTTGTTCCCCGAGGACTCTAACATCCCGATAGAAGATCTCACAAGATATGCATGGGGATTAAAACTTTTAAACAAAGTTTTTACTATGGAAGATACTAGAGACAACATAGTAGCTAGTGTGAGCAACCTTAAAAATGCCTACTTGTTGATGGATGGAAATAGTGATGACTATGAGTGTGTGAAAATGCATGATGTTGTGCTTGCATTTGTGGTAAATGCTGTTTCTAAAGGCGGTGAGGATGGATGTTGGATCATTCACCATGAAGACGATTTCTCAGATTGGAGTGAAGTTAATAGTATGAGCCAGTCTTGCAACCAAATTTCGTTAGCATGTAATGGTATGACTAAGTTTCCTAGTGACTTTAGGTTTCCAAACCTTTCACTTTTGAAACTTATGTACGGAAATGAGTCGCTAAGGTTTCCTCTAGACTTTTATGCAACAATGGAAAAGCTTCAAGTTATAGCATTTGAGAAGTTGGAGTATCCATTAGTTCCCACATCTGTTCAGTTCTCCGCCAACCTTCGAACTCTTTGTCTCCATGAATGCTCGTTGATGTTTGATTTAGCTTGTATAGGAAACCTTTTGCATCTGGAAGTGCTTAGCTTTGCTAATTCTGGCATTACAACCATACCTTCCACATTCAAAAATTTGAAGAAGCTAAGACTACTGGATGTAACAGGTTGTTACAATCTTGTTATAGATGATGGTGTCTTGAAAAGCTTAGTGAAACTTGAAGAGCTTTATATGAGAAGTTTTAAAGGACGTGCACTCTGCTTCACAGACAACAACAGTAGAGAACTTGCAGAACGTTCAAAGAACCTTCGTGCATTAGAATTTGAATTTGTTGGTGACAATGCTCATATGAAGAACATGTCTTATGAGAAACTTCAAAGATTCAAGCTCTCGGTGGGATGTTATTTTTCAGAAGTTAGAGACGAGCAGGGAAGAAATAAAGTTGACGCACACTCATATCAAAACAGCTTGAAGCTGATCACCAACGAAGAAGAACTACAGAAATCTAATATCAGTGAGTTGTTTATGAGGACAGATGCACTTTATCTACAAGTGAATGATATGAATACTCTGCCATACTCTTCGTTTAACAATTTAAGACTCCTTGTAGTTTCAAATTGTAGAGAGTTGACATACCTTTTCACACCGAATGTTGCAACAACGTTGTCAAAGCTAGAGTTTCTGGAAATTTCCAGATGCCATATAATGGAAGCAGTATGTAATGGATCAGATATAATTAAGTTTTCCAACTTAAAGTATCTCAGGTTGGCTGACCTACCAAAGCTATTGAGTTTCAGCAATAACGTCAATGTAATTGAGCTGCCACGTCTCATGGAGTTGCAACTTGAAGGCCTTCCAAAATTTACAAGCATTTATCCCGATAATATAACCCCCACACAATCTTTCTTGAACGCACAGGTAAGTATATGCTTTGTATTAATATACTTATATTAACCATCTTTTCAACTAAAAGTGTTTTAATAATAGGCGGGTATCTAATGAATGAACAAATTTTAAATAATTTGCAGGATGCGGCTCCTAAGCTGGAGAAACTGGTTGTTTCTGATATGGAGAATTTGGAGGAGATATGGCCTCCTCAGTTTAGTATTAGTAATCTTTGCCCATTGAGAGAGCTTAGGGTCGAGGGTTGTGGTTCCATTAAAGTCTTGTTCAACATGGATTTTGGTGAAACTGAACAACCTAGCAGCAGCTTGAGAAGCATTGAAGTGAAGAGATGTGATAGTCTTGTGAAGCTTTTTTCTTGCAATCCATTTCCTTTCTTCAATAATTTACAAGGGCTTGATGTTAGAGATTGTGCTTCCATTGAAGTGATATTCGACATCGACATGGGATGTGTTGGTGAAACGGATAAAGTTAGCGGCAACAGATTGAGAAGCGTTGAATTGTGGGGATTAGGGAAGCTTAGAGAGGTGTGGAGGATAAAAGATGCTCGAAATAACTTGATTCATGGCTTTGAAGCTGTTGAAAGAATATGTATTCAAGATTGTGAGAGGTTTGAAAATTTAATCACACCTGCCACAACCAATTTTGATATGAGAGCACTCAAACAAGTTAAAATTGTTAGATTCAACAAAGAAAGCGAGAAAAAGAATGAATTGGTTGAGAGTAAACAAGAGCAAGAGGTACGGCTCTTAACTCGTATGTTTAAAACTAATAGTAAATGATTTCCATTTTTGTTTTTATCCTTTAAAACTGTTAGCTAGAACTTGCAAGGAAACTGATTGTGACCAATCTTTTCATTACTTGAATGTTATGTATTATTCAAGATGTCTAGAAAACTTTAATTCCTATTATTTTTTTCAAGATGTCTTAAATAAACCACTAGCGGTTGTGGCCTTTTTTTACGTGACCTTTTCACCTTAAAAATTTATTTATCCAAAAAAAAAAAAAAAAAAAAAAAAACTAGGGCCTCTTTGTTTAATTTTTTTCATTAAGAGCCTGTTTGGTAGGGGCTTTTTGAGGGAGCTGTTAGCTTTTTGTTACAAAATAATCTCATTTAAACTAAGTAGCTCCGTTTAGATACATTAACTTCAAGCTTTTATTTCAAACAAATAGCTCCTAAATGAAAAGCTGATTCATGAAGCTTTTTAAACATCTTGGAGCTGTTAAAACTTTAAATTACTGATATACCCTTCAAACATTTGTTTACAATTATAGATATGTCCTTTTATGTCATTTTACATCTTATAATTACATTTAACAGCTAACTTACCAAACACTTTTATTAAAAAAAAGATACAGTTTGTAGCTCATGTTAACAGCTTTGCAGCTTACAGCTTACAGCCTACAGTTTACAGCTTATAGCATACAGCTTACAGCTAGTTTTGCCAAACATACGTCATGTTAATTAACAGGACTTAATGCAGACAACCTCAGTTTTACTACTTAATATTTTTAGTCATCTTTCTCTATTAAGTCACAAACAAAGAGTTTTCATATGACTTAATTAATTCAGTTTTTTTTATATTAAGTCAATTAAGTCGAAATCAAACACCCCTAAATGTTTCTAATTTGTTTTTTGAGTTATAGTTACAAAAGTTGTCCCCGTGGTTTCCCAAAAATTACAAATTTTGTCTAACTTTTAACAAAAGGTAACTCTAGACTTTATTTTTGAAATAGTTACGATTTTTGTCCCTAACTCCATCATACGTTAAAATATGCCGTTAAGAGGGGTGCACGTGCAATCTTTCTTTTTGTCTTCGGAATTTGGTGAGTTTACAATTGCACCAAGCCACCAACTCTAGACTTTATTTATTTACTTTTTGTCTTAGAATTTGGTGCAATTGTAAACTCTATTCAATTTTAATCCATGGAAATTATTACTACTAATTACTATACAAATTTGTGGTTGTGGTATGCAGATTAAGGTTATATCCTCATCAAGGGAAGAAGTAAATGATGATATATCGAAAGTTGCACTCCCATTCAATCTATTACACACTTTCCATCACATTCATAAACTGTCATTGAGTAACTACAAAGCTGTGGAGGTGGTCTTTGAGATAACGACTCCAAGTAGTAGAGAATCACCTCACAATACTCAACAACCACCAATACTCCCCTATCTTAAAAAATTTAAGTTATGGTATATGGGGCGGATGAGTCATGTGTGGAAGTGCGATTGGAATGAATTCTTAATTCTTCAAAAACCACAGTCACATTCCTCATTCCATAACCTCACAACCATATATATGTACGAGTGCCACAGCATCAAGTACTTGTTTTCACCTCTCATGGCGAAATTTCTTTCGAACCTAAAGAAAGTTCGTATAAAGTCTTGTGATGGTATTGAAGAGGTTGTTTCAAACAGAGATGATGAAGATGCGTCTTTATATTCCCACATAAACAACACCAGTCTCTTCCCTCATTTAGACATTCTTGAGCTTGAAAATCTCAGAAGTTTCAAGTGTATTGGTGGTGGCGCCTGTTGGAATTTAAATAGCATGTAAACACTAATTAAATAAACACATCATAAGTACACAGCGGAAGCAAAGATCGTTATTTTAACACATATAATGAATTACATGAATAATAAATAGGGAACGTACCAATAGTTCTTCTCTTCTAATCACTTGATCAACAAAGATGGATTAACGTGGATCCCCTTACCGTTTTGATCCACAATCCAAGAATTACTATAGTGAGTAATTATCAAGTTCTTGTACACACGTACTATAACCGATCAAGCAATGATGCTAGTGATTAGACACAAAATATTTTTTGCAACACAAAAACTATGGATCGATCTATAAGAATAGAACCAATCGGTTTGGAGGAAAAAGAAGAACACACAATGCTTTAGGGTTATAGTATAATGCACAAGGTCACCTAACTTATAACCCTTGCATGTGTATATATAGTGTTTGGGTTTCTTTGGCAAGAAGCCAACCGAATAAGGGTTTGTAAGGCCCTAGCCGATCGGTGCAATCTTCCTCTTCAAGTAATGAATACTTTCCTAATCCCAAGTTACACTATTAGTCCTTTAACAATCCCCTAAGGTCGTTATTCAACACCTTTAGTTTGTAATGTGTCATTTCATGTCCAAATAATTAATACACATAATAAATACATATATTAATTATTTACTTGATCATCATACGTAAAGTGTGCAATCCCTTGATCCCGTGTTCGAATCTAGACATACACGTTTAATATTTTTCCATTAAACTCTAACAGCTCCCACTTGGAAATCTATTAAAAGTGTAATGACATTGGTTAGCGTCTAGCAACACGCCAATGCCCCTAGTACAACTCGGGTGTGTGGTCTCCTGGACAAAACCACCTGATGATTTTAAATCATCATATTTATCCTTTTGTTTCTAATACTACATTAATAAAGATATGGATCTAAGTCATTCTTTATTAATAATTCTGTTTCTCGTTATTTATGATTCAATAAGATTACCATATCTTCTGAACTAGTCAGGGGAGATCATGGGTGTGGCCACACAAACATCTTATTAATCCCACGAGGGGCCCAGTAGTATTAAACTTCAAATTAAATTTGAAGGAACAAATCCCATTTTGACTACGAGCATAACTCATACACTTTGCAACACTTCCGAATACAATCCGTATAGCTACCAGTTACGTATAGCGTTAAATTGCATTACAGAAATGCACTACATGCATGAACAATTATCTGGTATCTCAAGTCTGAGGATAAATATTTACATGATTTACTTAATGACAAGATCCATAAAGTAAAGTCATGAGGTCGGGATAGTCCTATATTCAAAACCTTGAATATCATGTGATATTGGTATCTCAACCTTACAGTACATTCTACCAATCCTCACATTTGTCTTTATTTAATGATATTCTCATATCATTAATCGACAACGGACAATTTAGAATATATACAAATATATTCGCGGATATAAACATGCAAATATAGGATATATTATTAAAATAATGATAAATAAACATAACACCGTATTTTATTTCATTAAAATAATAACTGTTTTACAACATCCCATTATCAAATACTAATCACAGATTTGCATGAAACTATCAGCCAAACGAAGCCCCATACCCTCTGAAAGTTCTTTAAGCTTTCCACCTGGTAATGCTTTCGTTAATGGATCTGCTAAGTTGTCATCTGTGTGAACTTTGAGTAATTCGATCTCTTTTATCTCCACTTGTTCTCTAACATAGTGGTACTTGATCGGGTAGTGTCTGGTGCCCTTCATAATTCCAGGCTCATTGGCAAATGTAACTGCGGCTGAGTTGTCACAATACATTTTTATAGGTTTTTCGATTGAGGGCATAACTCCAAGCCTCTTAACGAATTTCCTAATCCAGACAGCTTCCATTGCGGCTTCTGAGGCGGCAATATACTCACTTTCTGTAGCAGACATCGCCAGCGTACTCTGCTTCTTGCTTTTCCAATCCACAGCACCTCTATTGATGACAAAGACATATCCCGTCTGCGACTTCGTATCGTCTTTATCACACTTCCATGATGCATCGCAGTAACCTGTAACACACAGTTCTGCTTCTGGATTTCCCCCATACACTAAAAACATATCTCTCGTAGATCTCAAATACTTGAGAATATGTTTCACAGCAGTCCAGTGGAGTTCACCTGGATTTTGCTGATAACGACTGGTAATGTTTTGAGCAAATGCCACATCTGGCCTTGTGCATCGAACCGCATACATAATCGATCCCACAGCCGAAGCATAAGGGATTCTCTTCATGCGTTCCACCTCTTGAGGTGTTGATGCACAAGCTTTGCTGCTCAAGCCATGTTCTACTTGCATTGGCAAAAATCCCTTTTTGGAGTTTTGCATATTGAATCTCTTCAATATCTTGTCAATGTAAGCACTCTGGCTTAAACCAATCAACCGCCTAGATCTGTCTCTATAGATCTTGATTCCTAGAATGTATGCTGCTTCTCCTAGATCTTTCATGGAAAAACATTTCCCAAGATAGGCTTTCACCTCATGTAAACTTGGAATGTTCTTACCCATGATCAATATGTCATCAACATAAAGAACTAGGAAAATAACATCACTCCCACTAGCTTTGTGGTATACACACGGCTCATCGAAGTTCTGAGTAAATCCAAACTTCTTGATTTCCTCGTCAAACTTCTTATTCCATTGACGCGATGCCTGCTTCAATCCATAAATGGATCTTTGAAGCTTGCATACACGGTTAGGGAATTTTGGATTCACAAACCCCTCAGGTTGCGCCATATAGATGTCTTCATCTAGGCGACCATTCAGAAAGGCGGTTTTGACATCCATTTGCCAAATCTCATAGTCATAGTGTGCAGCTATGGCTATAAGAATCCTAATAGCTCTAATGTCAGCTACAGGAGAAAAGGTCTCCTCATAGTCAACACCATATGTTTGGGTAAAGCCTTTAGCTACCAAACGAGCTTTATAGGTGTGTACGTTGCCATCCATGTCCGTTTTCTTTTTGAAGAGCCACTTACTCCCAACAACCTTAGCATTGGGAGGAAGGTCAACTTCAATCCAGACTTCATTGTCTCTCATGGATTGCATTTCCCCATTCATAGCAACCTGCCATTTATCCTTCTCAGGACTATTAATGGCAGCCCTATAACTAGTAGGTTCATCAAGATCCCCTAGTATAGTTTCCTCGCACTCTACGTTTAAACATAGACGTTCAGGAGCTTTTACAGATCTTGAAGATCTGCGAATGGGTACCACTTCAACTTCAGGTGGAGGACCTAAACTTTCAGGTTCCACAGGAAGTGTGCTAGTGTTCTCAGAAGGTGACGTATCTTCTTGATCACTTTCAAGATCATATACCCTCCCACTGAATTCTTGAGCCAAGAAACTCTCCTCAAGGAATTCACCATACCTAGCCACAATGACTTTGTTCTCAGGTGGGAAGTAAAAGTAGTAACCCCTCGTTTCCTTAGGGTATCCTACGAAGATACACTTAACAGATCTTTGTTGGAGTTTATCAGGTGAGTCACGCTTAACAAACGCCTCACAACCCCAGACCTTTAAGTAAGACAAGTTGGGAGCCTTTCCGGTCCATAATTCATATGGAGTCTTATCAACCTTCTTTGTCGGAACCATATTCAATATGCGAACAGCACTTTCAAGAGCATAGTCCCAAAAGGATAAGGGAAGAGTTGTAAGATTAAACATAGATCGTACCATATCTAACAATGTACGATTTCTCCTTTCAGATACGCCATTTTGCTGTGGAGTATAAGGAGATGTGAGTTGCTGGACAATGCCACACTCAGCTAGATAATCTTTAAACTCTTGGCTTAAATACTCACCACCACGATCGGATCGAAGAGCCTTAATCTTCTTACCGAGTTGTAATTCTACTTCACTTTTAAACACCTTGAATGTCTCAAAGACTTCATGTTTGTGTTTAAGTAAATAAACACAACCATAACGACTATAGTCATCCGTAAAGGTTAGGAAGTAGGAAGCACCGCGTTTTGACACATGTCTAAGTGGACCACACACATCAGTGTGTATCAATCCAAGTAGATCTGAAGCCTTTTCCATATTGCTATGGAAAGGTTTCTTCATCATCTTCCCAGATATGCAAGATTCGCATTTATCAACTGAATCATCATTGATATTTTGCAAAAGCCCATCGCGTTGCAGCTTTTCCATGCGTTTCTTGCCTATATGAGCAAGACGACAGTGCCAAAGATAAGACGAATCCAAGTTCGACTTGATTCTCTTATTGCCAATGCTATACACAGAATTATTTCCGTTGGATACACGATTTTCCATATCAATTTCAAACACACCATTTAATGGAATTGCATTAAAGTAAAAAACAGAATTTAGTGAAACCGAAATTCCATTATTATTAAATGTGTGTTCAAATCCATTATCCAACAATAAAGAAACTGAAACAACACCTCTAACAATAGACGGTGCATAATGACAATTGTTCAATACTAAAATTAAACCCGAAGGTAAAACCAAGTCAAATGTCCCTATGGCTTCCACTGCTGCACGTATGCCGTTGCCCACATACAAGTAGCATTCTCCATAGTTCAGTTTCTTTGCTCCTCTAAGCCCCTGCGATGTATTACAGATGTGAGTACCACATCCTGTATCATATATCCAGGCATTTTGCTTACGAGGAAAAGAAAATAATTCCACCATAAAAATACCTGAATAGCTCGTGACATCCACAGCATTCGTATTTTTATTTGAACAACATTCCTCTAAGAACAATGGACAGTTCCACTTCCAATGTCCAGGAGTGTTGCAGTGGTGACAAGCAGCCAAATCCTTCTTGGGATAATCCTTCTTTTCAGGAGGATTCTGCTTCTTAGGCTTCTGCTGATAGGTCACAATCTGCTTGCCCTTGTCAGTTTTGCCTTTTGCCTTTTTGTTCGCTTTCTGCGGTTTATTGGGCTTAGTAACCCTACCACCTCTTATTGCCATTAAAGCAGGTGTAGGAACCTTGCATGGTAAACCCTTTTCATAGTTAACGAGCATTGCGAGCAATCCCGTTACTGTCTTCCCCGAGCAATGCATATGGTAATACGTAACAAAATCCATGAAATCCTTGTTTAAAGATTTTAAGATTAAGTACACACATGTATCCTCAGGAACAGCATAGTTGATCTGTGCTAGTTGGTCCATGTAATTCTTCATGACCAACACATGATCAGCTACTGGTTTACCATCCCCTTGCCTACAGCAATACAATTTTCTGATTACATCAAAAATTGCTTTGGGGCCAGTCGATTTTTCTCCTTCAAAATTAACTTTGAAGGTAGAACTTTGTTCAGTGTTTATGGGTTGAGCCATTACTACAGAAAAAGTTCAAAAGTTAGTACTTTCGATAATTAAACTTTTCAAGAAAATTAAACACCCATGGTAATCTACATTCACCATTTAATTTTCACTGAAAATTAGGATCCAAATTGACGTCGTTTCATTACATCAGCTGAGGCTGCTAGCAATGAAAGTACTCAATAAGGTAGAGCTACACTCAATTGCTAATATCCAATTGCAATTCCTAAAATCGTGGGACTTACATATTTTGCCAACAACGGTTGCAAATGTAAGCATGTTTCATCCCCAAATCTTTATGCCTTGACGCCGTTCCATCACATCAGCTGAGGCTGCTAGTGATGAAAGTGCTCAATTAAGTTAACCAATTTAGAAACATGTAAACTTGACGCCGTTTCATCACATCAGCTGAGGCTGCTAGCAATGAAAGTGCTCAATTTACCCTTTGATTACAATTCTTTGAATCCTTACATTCAGCTGAGGCTGCTAGTAACGATAGAATTTAATCTTAGGTGTTTCCGTATTAATCGGTTGGCATATTACTTAAATTTTAAGGGTATTTATTTTGACGTTATGTAATCAAAAATTATGTACAAGATGTCATGCATTCATCTTGTCCCATATGTTTTCTACAAAACTATTTACCAATTCGCAGCTTAAAATCAACAAAATTTTAATTGATGGCGTTGAGAAACTTACAACATTGCCTTAAGATGCTTCGTACTTTATCATGGTGTACTTGGTAAGTCTAATATTGACGCACAGGCGAGCGGAGGGGCAAACGTCCGCCGAAGCTAATTAAAAACGCGCCCCTTTCGGATGACAATTTAATGTCAAGCCTCCTTATACCCACTTTATAGTTTGTCAATATTAGGTCCGCCGCTTCGACCACTTTTGTACAGTCGCATCAATCAATTAAAAACTTTAAGATTTAAAGCTTAAAACATTTATGTAGTAAATAATTATATTGCTAGTCTCGCCTGGGAGCAAATTACCGTGCGAAGCGAACCACTATCGGCACATAAGACTTGGCAATAAATTAATTTACCACAAAGGTTTCATAGTTATTAGGTTCATTTATTTTTATTATAAAAAATTACCCTCTTAATTGATAACAATCCATCATAATTGAACAAATAAGATCAAGTAATTTAAAAAATAAATAAACACTCAATAACACGTATATGATCATTAACAATATCATATAGCCACATGCAAACCTTTTGATAAACCTATTAATAATCTCTATGTGTAAATTAAATGTATATAATTAGAAAAACTCCCATTGGTTTTCGAGCTCATTGTGCCCAATGGACCACAGACGCCAAATAATTTAGCCGCGTAAGTTTTACCAATTAAATACCATATTGCACATAACCAATTAATTAATATATTTAATTAGGGTCTTCCCTAATTTTAGATTTATCTAAAACCATGTAGCAAATAAACAAAACCTAATCCATAATTCTTTGCATGAAGAATTATGGATCATCCAAGACCGTAACCCTAATTACTCAAATAAACACATAGCACAACATGTCCTTAATTTAGGGTTACAACTAATTAATTAGTTAAAATAGGGTCGAAACCCTAAACCCTAAATTCTATTCCATTCGATTTTTATTTGAATGTTTTCTACAAAAACAAGCCCTAATTAATAAAAATCGTTTAACATGTGTGTATATAAATCAAGATTTGATTTTTATGCGTTTAAGTAATTCATTAACATGTTAATACCGGCTCATGATGCCACTGTTGGAATTTAAATAGCATGTAAACACTAATTAAATAAACACATCATAAGTACACAGCGGAAGCAAAGATCGTTATTTTAACACATATAATGAATTACATGAATAATAAATAGGGAACGTACCAATAGTTCTTCTCTTCTAATCACTTGATCAACAAAGATGGATTAACGTGGATCCCCTTACCGTTTTGATCCACAATCCAAGAATTACTATAGTGAGTAATTATCAAGTTCTTGTACACACGTACTATAACCGATCAAGCAATGATGCTAGTGATTAGACACAAAATATTTTTTGCAACACAAAAACTATGGATCGATCTATAAGAATAGAACCAATCGGTTTGGAGGAAAAAGAAGAACACACAATGCTTTAGGGTTATAGTATAATGCACAAGGTCACCTAACTTATAACCCTTGCATGTGTATATATAGTGTTTGGGTTTCTTTGGCAAGAAGCCAACCGAATAAGGGTTTGTAAGGCCCTAGCCGATCGGTGCAATCTTCCTCTTCAAGTAATGAATACTTTCCTAATCCCAAGTTACACTATTAGTCCTTTAACAATCCCCTAAGGTCGTTATTCAACACCTTTAGTTTGTAATGTGTCATTTCATGTCCAAATAATTAATACACATAATAAATACATATATTAATTATTTACTTGATCATCATACGTAAAGTGTGCAATCCCTTGATCCCGTGTTCGAATCTAGACATACACGTTTAATATTTTTCCATTAAACTCTAACAGCTCCCACTTGGAAATCTATTAAAAGTGTAATGACATTGGTTAGCGTCTAGCAACACGCCAATGCCCCTAGTACAACTCGGGTGTGTGGTCTCCTGGACAAAACCACCTGATGATTTTAAATCATCATATTTATCCTTTTGTTTCTAATACTACATTAATAAAGATATGGATCTAAGTCATTCTTTATTAATAATTCTGTTTCTCGTTATTTATGATTCAATAAGATTACCATATCTTCTGAACTAGTCAGGGGAGATCATGGGTGTGGCCACACAAACATCTTATTAATCCCACGAGGGGCCCAGTAGTATTAAACTTCAAATTAAATTTGAAGGAACAAATCCCATTTTGACTACGAGCATAACTCATACACTTTGCAACACTTCCGAATACAATCCGTATAGCTACCAGTTACGTATAGCGTTAAATTGCATTACAGAAATGCACTACATGCATGAACAATTATCTGGTATCTCAAGTCTGAGGATAAATATTTACATGATTTACTTAATGACAAGATCCATAAAGTAAAGTCATGAGGTCGGGATAGTCCTATATTCAAAACCTTGAATATCATGTGATATTGGTATCTCAACCTTACAGTACATTCTACCAATCCTCACATTTGTCTTTATTTAATGATATTCTCATATCATTAATCGACAACGGACAATTTAGAATATATACAAATATATTCGCGGATATAAACATGCAAATATAGGATATATTATTAAAATAATGATAAATAAACATAACACCGTATTTTATTTCATTAAAATAATAACTGTTTTACAACATCCCATTATCAAATACTAATCACAGATTTGCATGAAACTATCAGCCAAACGAAGCCCCATACCCTCTGAAAGTTCTTTAAGCTTTCCACCTGGTAATGCTTTCGTTAATGGATCTGCTAAGTTGTCATCTGTGTGAACTTTGAGTAATTCGATCTCTTTTATCTCCACTTGTTCTCTAACATAGTGGTACTTGATCGGGTAGTGTCTGGTGCCCTTCATAATTCCAGGCTCATTGGCAAATGTAACTGCGGCTGAGTTGTCACAATACATTTTTATAGGTTTTTCGATTGAGGGCATAACTCCAAGCCTCTTAACGAATTTCCTAATCCAGACAGCTTCCATTGCGGCTTCTGAGGCGGCAATATACTCACTTTCTGTAGCAGACATCGCCAGCGTACTCTGCTTCTTGCTTTTCCAATCCACAGCACCTCTATTGATGACAAAGACATATCCCGTCTGCGACTTCGTATCGTCTTTATCACACTTCCATGATGCATCGCAGTAACCTGTAACACACAGTTCTGCTTCTGGATTTCCCCCATACACTAAAAACATATCTCTCGTAGATCTCAAATACTTGAGAATATGTTTCACAGCAGTCCAGTGGAGTTCACCTGGATTTTGCTGATAACGACTGGTAATGTTTTGAGCAAATGCCACATCTGGCCTTGTGCATCGAACCGCATACATAATCGATCCCACAGCCGAAGCATAAGGGATTCTCTTCATGCGTTCCACCTCTTGAGGTGTTGATGCACAAGCTTTGCTGCTCAAGCCATGTTCTACTTGCATTGGCAAAAATCCCTTTTTGGAGTTTTGCATATTGAATCTCTTCAATATCTTGTCAATGTAAGCACTCTGGCTTAAACCAATCAACCGCCTAGATCTGTCTCTATAGATCTTGATTCCTAGAATGTATGCTGCTTCTCCTAGATCTTTCATGGAAAAACATTTCCCAAGATAGGCTTTCACCTCATGTAAACTTGGAATGTTCTTACCCATGATCAATATGTCATCAACATAAAGAACTAGGAAAATAACATCACTCCCACTAGCTTTGTGGTATACACACGGCTCATCGAAGTTCTGAGTAAATCCAAACTTCTTGATTTCCTCGTCAAACTTCTTATTCCATTGACGCGATGCCTGCTTCAATCCATAAATGGATCTTTGAAGCTTGCATACACGGTTAGGGAATTTTGGATTCACAAACCCCTCAGGTTGCGCCATATAGATGTCTTCATCTAGGAGACCATTCAGAAAGGCGGTTTTGACATCCATTTGCCAAATCTCATAGTCATAGTGTGCAGCTATGGCTATAAGAATCCTAATAGCTCTAATGTCAGCTACAGGAGAAAAGGTCTCCTCATAGTCAACACCATATGTTTGGGTAAAGCCTTTAGCTACCAAACGAGCTTTATAGGTGTGTACGTTGCCATCCATGTCCGTTTTCTTTTTGAAGAGCCACTTACTCCCAACAACCTTAGCATTGGGAGGAAGGTCAACTTCAATCCAGACTTCATTGTCTCTCATGGATTGCATTTCCCCATTCATAGCAACCTGCCATTTATCCTTCTCAGGACTATTAATGGCAGCCCTATAACTAGTAGGTTCATC
The DNA here is from genome assembly GCA_021014915.2 of Artemisia tridentata subsp. tridentata. Classification (NCBI taxonomy): domain Eukaryota; kingdom Viridiplantae; phylum Streptophyta; class Magnoliopsida; order Asterales; family Asteraceae; genus Artemisia; species Artemisia tridentata. The sequence continues at coordinate 405,241,579 of CP139505.1, read as the reverse complement.
AAGATCCCCTAGTATAGTTTCCTCGCACTCTACGTTTAAACATAGACGTTCAGGAGCTTTTACAGATCTTGAAGATCTGCGAATGGGTACCACTTCAACTTCAGGTGGAGGACCTAAACTTTCAGGTTCCACAGGAAGTGTGCTAGTGTTCTCAGAAGGTGACGTATCTTCTTGATCACTTTCAAGATCATATACCCTCCCACTGAATTCTTGAGCCAAGAAACTCTCCTCAAGGAATTCACCATACCTAGCCACAATGACTTTGTTCTCAGGTGGGAAGTAAAAGTAGTAACCCCTCGTTTCCTTAGGGTATCCTACGAAGATACACTTAACAGATCTTTGTTGGAGTTTATCAGGTGAGTCACGCTTAACAAACGCCTCACAACCCCAGACCTTTAAGTAAGACAAGTTGGGAGCCTTTCCGGTCCATAATTCATATGGAGTCTTATCAACCTTCTTTGTCGGAACCATATTCAATATGCGAACAGCACTTTCAAGAGCATAGTCCCAAAAGGATAAGGGAAGAGTTGTAAGATTAAACATAGATCGTACCATATCTAACAATGTACGATTTCTCCTTTCAGATACGCCATTTTGCTGTGGAGTATAAGGAGATGTGAGTTGCTGGACAATGCCACACTCAGCTAGATAATCTTTAAACTCTTGGCTTAAATACTCACCACCACGATCGGATCGAAGAGCCTTAATCTTCTTACCGAGTTGTAATTCTACTTCACTTTTAAACACCTTGAATGTCTCAAAGACTTCATGTTTGTGTTTAAGTAAATAAACACAACCATAACGACTATAGTCATCCGTAAAGGTTAGGAAGTAGGAAGCACCGCGTTTTGACACATGTCTAAGTGGACCACACACATCAGTGTGTATCAATCCAAGTAGATCTGAAGCCTTTTCCATATTGCTATGGAAAGGTTTCTTCATCATCTTCCCAGATATGCAAGATTCGCATTTATCAACTGAATCATCATTGATATTTTGCAAAAGCCCATCGCGTTGCAGCTTTTCCATGCGTTTCTTGCCTATATGAGCAAGACGACAGTGCCAAAGATAAGACGAATCCAAGTTCGACTTGATTCTCTTATTGCCAATGCTATACACAGAATTATTTCCGTTGGATACACGATTTTCCATATCAATTTCAAACACACCATTTAATGGAATTGCATTAAAGTAAAAAACAGAATTTAGTGAAACCGAAATTCCATTATTATTAAATGTGTGTTCAAATCCATTATCCAACAATAAAGAAACTGAAACAACACCTCTAACAATAGACGGTGCATAATGACAATTGTTCAATACTAAAATTAAACCCGAAGGTAAAACCAAGTCAAATGTCCCTATGGCTTCCACTGCTGCACGTATGCCGTTGCCCACATACAAGTAGCATTCTCCATAGTTCAGTTTCTTTGCTCCTCTAAGCCCCTGCGATGTATTACAGATGTGAGTACCACATCCTGTATCATATATCCAGGCATTTTGCTTACGAGGAAAAGAAAATAATTCCACCATAAAAATACCTGAATAGCTCGTGACATCCACAGCATTCGTATTTTTATTTGAACAACATTCCTCTAAGAACAATGGACAGTTCCACTTCCAATGTCCAGGAGTGTTGCAGTGGTGACAAGCAGCCAAATCCTTCTTGGGATAATCCTTCTTTTCAGGAGGATTCTGCTTCTTAGGCTTCTGCTGATAGGTCACAATCTGCTTGCCCTTGTCAGTTTTGCCTTTTGCCTTTTTGTTCGCTTTCTGCGGTTTATTGGGCTTAGTAACCCTACCACCTCTTATTGCCATTAAAGCAGGTGTAGGAACCTTGCATGGTAAACCCTTTTCATAGTTAACGAGCATTGCGAGCAATCCCGTTACTGTCTTCCCCGAGCAATGCATATGGTAATACGTAACAAAATCCATGAAATCCTTGTTTAAAGATTTTAAGATTAAGTACACACATGTATCCTCAGGAACAGCATAGTTGATCTGTGCTAGTTGGTCCATGTAATTCTTCATGACCAACACATGATCAGCTACTGGTTTACCATCCCCTTGCCTACAGCAATACAATTTTCTGATTACATCAAAAATTGCTTTGGGGCCAGTCGATTTTTCTCCTTCAAAATTAACTTTGAAGGTAGAACTTTGTTCAGTGTTTATGGGTTGAGCCATTACTACAGAAAAAGTTCAAAAGTTAGTACTTTCGATAATTAAACTTTTCAAGAAAATTAAACACCCATGGTAATCTACATTCACCATTTAATTTTCACTGAAAATTAGGATCCAAATTGACGTCGTTTCATTACATCAGCTGAGGCTGCTAGCAATGAAAGTACTCAATAAGGTAGAGCTACACTCAATTGCTAATATCCAATTGCAATTCCTAAAATCGTGGGACTTACATATTTTGCCAACAACGGTTGCAAATGTAAGCATGTTTCATCCCCAAATCTTTATGCCTTGACGCCGTTCCATCACATCAGCTGAGGCTGCTAGTGATGAAAGTGCTCAATTAAGTTAACCAATTTAGAAACATGTAAACTTGACGCCGTTTCATCACATCAGCTGAGGCTGCTAGCAATGAAAGTGCTCAATTTACCCTTTGATTACAATTCTTTGAATCCTTACATTCAGCTGAGGCTGCTAGTAACGATAGAATTTAATCTTAGGTGTTTCCGTATTAATCGGTTGGCATATTACTTAAATTTTAAGGGTATTTATTTTGACGTTATGTAATCAAAAATTATGTACAAGATGTCATGCATTCATCTTGTCCCATATGTTTTCTACAAAACTATTTACCAATTCGCAGCTTAAAATCAACAAAATTTTAATTGATGGCGTTGAGAAACTTACAACATTGCCTTAAGATGCTTCGTACTTTATCATGGTGTACTTGGTAAGTCTAATATTGACGCACAGGCGAGCGGAGGGGCAAACGTCCGCCGAAGCTAATTAAAAACGCGCCCCTTTCGGATGACAATTTAATGTCAAGCCTCCTTATACCCACTTTATAGTTTGTCAATATTAGGTCCGCCGCTTCGACCACTTTTGTACAGTCGCATCAATCAATTAAAAACTTTAAGATTTAAAGCTTAAAACATTTATGTAGTAAATAATTATATTGCTAGTCTCGCCTGGGAGCAAATTACCGTGCGAAGCGAACCACTATCGGCACATAAGACTTGGCAATAAATTAATTTACCACAAAGGTTTCATAGTTATTAGGTTCATTTATTTTTATTATAAAAAATTACCCTCTTAATTGATAACAATCCATCATAATTGAACAAATAAGATCAAGTAATTTAAAAAATAAATAAACACTCAATAACACGTATATGATCATTAACAATATCATATAGCCACATGCAAACCTTTTGATAAACCTATTAATAATCTCTATGTGTAAATTAAATGTATATAATTAGAAAAACTCCCATTGGTTTTCGAGCTCATTGTGCCCAATGGACCACAGACGCCAAATAATTTGGCCGCGTAAGTTTTACCAATTAAATACCATATTGCACATAACCAATTAATTAATATATTTAATTAGGGTCTTCCCTAATTTTAGATTTATCTAAAACCATGTAGCAAATAAACAAAACCTAATCCATAATTCTTTGCATGAAGAATTATGGATCATCCAAGACCGTAACCCTAATTACTCAAATAAACACATAGCACAACATGTCCTTAATTTAGGGTTACAACTAATTAATTAGTTAAAATAGGGTCGAAACCCTAAACCCTAAATTCTATTCCATTCGATTTTTATTTGAATGTTTTCTACAAAAACAAGCCCTAATTAATAAAAATCGTTTAACATGTGTGTATATAAATCAAGATTTGATTTTTATGCGTTTAAGTAATTCATTAACATGTTAATACCGGCTCATGATGCCACTGTTTCTAATTTGTTTTTTGAGTTATAGTTACAAAAGTTGTCCCCGTGGTTTCCCAAAAATTACAAATTTTGTCTAACTTTTAACAAAAGGTAACTCTAGACTTTATTTTTGAAATAGTTACGATTTTTGTCCCTAACTCCATCATGAGTTAAAATATGCCGTTAAGAGGGGTGCACGTGCAATCTTTCTTTTTGTCTTCGGAATTTGGTGAGTTTACAATTGCACCAAGCCACCAACTCTAGACTTTATTTATTTACTTTTTGTCTTAGAATTTGGTGCAATTGTAAACTCTATTCAATTTTAATCCATGGAAATTATTACTACTAATTACTATACAAAATTTGTGGTTGTGGTATGCAGATTAAGGTTATATCCTCATCAAGGGAAGAAGTAAATGATGATATATCGAAAGTTGCACTCCCATTCAATCTATTACACACTTTCCATCACATTCATAAACTGTCATTGAGTAACTACAAAGCTGTGGAGGTGGTCTTTGAGATAACGACTCCAAGTAGTAGAGAATCACCTCACAATACTCAACAACCACCAATACTCCCCTATCTTGAAAAATTAAATTTATAGAATATGGGGAGGATGAGTCATGTGTGGAAGTGCGATTGGAATGAATTCTTAATTCTTCAAAAACCACAGTCACAGTCCTCATTCCATAACCTCACAACCATACATATGTACGAGTGCCACAGCATCAAGTACTTGTTTTCACCTCTCATGGCGAAACTTCTTTCGAACCTAAAGAAAGTTCGTATAGAGTCTTGTGATGGTATTGAAGAGGTTGTTTCAAACAGAGATGATGAAGATGCGTCTTTATATTCCCACATAAACAACACCAGTCTCTTCCCTCATTTAGACATTCTTGAGCTTGAAAATCTCAGAAGTTTCAAGTGTATTGGTGGTGGCGCCAATGGTATATCTGGTGACATTCATGACCAGCTTAAGGTATGTTTCCTATATATTTAGTTAATTTTGTAAATATTATTAGCTCTGCTAATTATATAATTAAATTCTCGTTTTTTTTTTCCAGTTATCTCAAGCTTCTTGGTCCTTATGCCAATACGCTAGAGAGATAAGGGTAATAGAATGTGAGGCATTGTCAAGTGTGATTCCATGGTATGCTGTAGAACAAATGCGAAAGCTTCAGGTGCTGGAAATAATACATTGCTATTCGATGACAGAGGTGTTTGAAACTCAAGCGATCAACAAAAAGAGTGGTACTGGAAAGTCATTTCTCAAACTTCCAAAACTAAAGCTCTTGAAAATTCAAGGGTGTGACCTTTTGAAACATATATTCACATTTGCCACTCTTGAAAGCCTCGCGGAACTCGAAGAGTTAGAGATAGAGGATTGCGAGGCAATGGAAGTCATTGTTAAGAAAAATAATGGAGAGCAAACAACGGCATCTGATGTGGTGGTCTTTCCTCATTTAAAGTCCCTTTCACTAGTCGAGCTACCAAACTTTGTGGGTTTCTTCTTGGGGAAGAATGAATTCATATGGCCAGCATTAGAAAAGGTTATGATCGGTGAATGCCCACAAATAACGGTGTTCACTTATGGTCAATCTACAGCTCTGAAGCTTAACTTCATAAATACAAGCTTAGGCAAACATAGTTATGAATGTGGCCTTAACTTTCGTGTGACCACCACCTCACATCAGGTATTATTTTTATTTCAAATAAAAAAAGAAAAAACCATCACATGCCATTTTTTTTTTTTTTTTTTTTTTTCCCCTAGACTCAGGCCTTGTGTGTAATTATTAATAATTGTCATCAAAATTAAAGCGTAATTATTGGATCGTAAGTAATATGATTAGCAAATATCAACGGTTTACTTGTGTACGTGATCCCCAAACCCAACGGTTGTACAACTTATCTTACTCACATCTGAAGTTTTTTTTATCATTGAACCAACTTATATGTACAATTATCTCTTACATAAGCTTTTTTTTACCTTGTAGGCCCGATTACCGAGTTATGAAAGTACAAGCTCATACCGCACTACTACTATGGAACGGTTGCCTTGGTCTTTTCATAATTTGATCAAAGTGGATATGTACCTTTATAATAACCCAAGTGATGGACAGGCTCCTTTTTCATCCGATGAAGTGTCACAACTACAAAAGCTTGAAACTGTCCATTGTAGTGTATGTTGGAACATTGAGGAGATATTTGATTCACAAACTGATGCTGAAATTCCAAACTTGAAACAAGTGGACTTGGAGCATATAGAAAGTCTCAAGTATATATGGAAGAGCAAGCAGGGGACAGTATTAAAGTTTCCAAACCTAACAAGACTGTCTATTGCTGAATGTCGTAGTTTAGAATATGTATTTACATGTCCCATGGTTGGTAGTCTATTGCAACTCCAGGAACTACATATAATTTGGTGCAACAATATGAAGGTAATTGTGAAGGGAGAAGAAGAAGAATGTGATGCCATAGTGAATGCTATTGTGGTGTTTCCTTGTCTAAAGTCCTTAAAACTTGAATATCTTTCAAGTCTCGAGGGATTTTGCTTAGGAAAGGAAGCTTTTGAATTTCCATCATTGGATACCTTGGAAATTGGTGATGATTGTCAAAAAATGACGGTTTTCACCAAGGGAGATTTGTCTGCTCCAAAGCTACACGCAATTAGTATAGAGGGTAGGAAGTATAATATCCGCCAGAGGCTACTCAACTCCTTTTTTTAAACAACTGAGGGACTGAAGATGTAAAAGTTCTTGTTCTTACGCTTCACAACTCCTTCATTTATGAAACCTAATTCACAGCCAACTCAATCCATGGCAGAATCAGGATCTACGGCCAACCGCTGATGCTATGCGCACCGGAATTTACTCCTCCGACCAGTCACCGACGCCATTCTATCAAATCACTCTAACACGTGATTTGTTATCAGGCAAGTTGTTCAATTTATGTTTTTTCTTTCGTAATGAACTCAAATTATATATATGATATTGCGTAGTGTATATACTTAGTGATTTCGAATTTGGAAGTTATGTTATAGCTTGCTTGATTTGTGTCTGTTTAGTAATTTATAGATTAATTGATGTTAATGACTATATGATCCGATCTCGAAGTAATAAACCAAAATTTCTTTTGTATAGTTTATCTAAGATTTGTATCGCAATAGGGATAATTGCGTGAGTGATTTGTATACTATGAATTGTATAAGATGTCGTTTTCTAATAAGATGATCTGTATATTGTCACGAAAATCGAATTAAAGAGCTATGTATGATTCGGTAAATGCAACGGTTCTTAGTCGATTGGAGCATTTTTGGTGCTGATCATCGGCTAAAACCTGTGTATCTATTGGGTACTTATTTACATGTGTTCGAAAGTAATAGTAAAATCTTGAATTGATCATTGAGCATTGCAATTTGGTAAATGGCGGAAAAGGAGATAGCAATAAGGATAGATGGTTTGAAATGGCACATCTGATTTTGGGGTAAATTGGTAATTAAAAGTGTGCCTTTAATCTTTAGGGAGATTGCAATTTTATAATGGAACAGAATGACTTTTTGGTTAAATATATAGGCTTTAAACTTCATTGATGGCTATTAAATATTTTCTTAGTACCAGAAACTAGATAATCGGAGCAGGGGACTTACCGAATTAAGTGTACTAAATGCAAGAAAACGTGCATTAAGCACCTAGTTTAGCGTCATGTTTTAAGGAAATTTCTATACCTATCGCATCTAGTGATTTGGTTATATTGAACTAGTGAATCAAGATGTGGTTAAGAACAGATCAACAACACAAGGAACAGTTGCATGGGCGGAACTACATAGAGCCGAGGGGTCGCTACCCCTGAACTTTTACCCGGTAGTGGGATTTTTGGCGATTTTTGGCCATTTTTGGCGATTTTTGGCCATTTTTTTCGCGATTTCGCGACCCCTGAAACAAATTTTCGCTACCCCTAAACAAATTTTCGTATTTCGCTACCCCTGATCTCGGCTCCTGGTTCCGCCACTAGGAACAGTTGACTGCGTAGTCTTAGAATATACTGTTAAAGTAGTCAAGCGTGATAGTGAGATCAACATGCTCTATTACTTATGTCCCATGAAAGTTGCAGCCTTTTATTTTTCGGGTATCTTTACACAATTGAAACAAATTTAATTGAAAAGATTTCATGTTGGAATGCTTGTTTGGTCATCATCACTAATGAGGTAAGTTTGCTGCTTTGGGTTCACAACATATATTCGAGCAATTTTCCTAAATGAATAGATCAGACATTGCAATTGCATGCGCTAGATGAAATACTTGTTCGAAAATTAGTACTCTCTGCACATCTTTGGATATGTGATATCATATATTCTTATGTGTGAAGCAACTATATGAGTATATTCAACTAACCCCCTTACTTCTATGTAAACATTGTTAATGATTAAACTTGAGATGTTAAGAGAGGTAACTTCACTTTAAAGATGTATATTTATGACAGTCACACTGTCACAGTAATTGTTGAAAGAGGATGAAACGTAATTTTACTTGAGTAACAATTATGTGGGCAGTATGACTCCAAACTATAGTACTTTCCCCCAAATTTTTGTATCGTCAAGAACTAAAATTGAGTTTAAACAGAAATATAGATTTGAAGTTATATTCATGATTACAATGAGACGTGTTGGATATGCATCCAAATGCCCTCTACTATTTACTTTCTTTATTGTTTTTCATATTACAAAATGTTTGTGCTTTAACAGGAACTTATGAAATCTACAGCGGTTTAATTGGTGCAATTCATAATTCTATGCCTAAATTCTTGGGAAGTTTGGGCATGAAATATGGTTTTGGACAAGAAAATTCATAAACAACGTGCCCAAACCGCAGATATCTATCATGTTTATGACTGAAAGATTCAAAAGGAAACAAGAAAATGGGAGCGTCTGCCGGATCTTTGACAATGAAGGACGACCAAAAGTTTCTAAGTATACTGCTGAACATGTGGGAAGAGTTACTATAAGTATGGGATTGAAGTCGGTTGTGATGAAGGTTAACGGATTTACTCATTTCAAGAGACCGAAGATTGTTAGTTTATAACATGCGTTCCTCAGTTTCTGCATGTTATATTTTTAGAGGTCAAAAGTCTACGGTCTATACTTATTAGTAAACGGAAACCATATATTCAACCACCCGCATGTGTAAAAAAATGTTTCGTATTTTTTAGTACTGATCTCACCCACATTATATAGGTAAGATTATATATAGTTTAGAAATGTTATATTTAAAGAGTAGAGATGGAGAAAAGCAGAGTATTATGATCTCATTTTACACATGCATGCCAACTGTTTGATTAAATGCGTCAATGAAGAAAAATGTTTTTATTTTTATTAATTGTGAGATGGATCAACTTTAGATGCTGTGGTGTTTGGGATTAGGAGTTTTTCTCATTTTATGCCTAGGGTTTCATGTTAAAATTAAAATCTAAAAGGTTCATAAAAAAAGTAAACCTTGAATTATCTGTTTGGGATTAGGAGTTTTTCTCATTTTATGCATACTTCGTGTCGCAAGTATGTCCGTCCCCGGGTGTGATGAGAATCTTGAATTATCTGCTTGTATCATGTTGAATTCACTTTCCAAACAAAGTATTTTGTGTGTTCAAAGGAAACCAATTTTAAGAGGAGTTGGTTGGCCAACAAACACACTTGTTGGGTATTTTGGCGAGAAAAACTGGTAGCTTATTTTGGAGCACTGTTCCAGTCTTGACTTTGTTAAAATCATATTAGCTCAAAGGAGTGTGCGCTCTACAAATAGTGAAACTTATATAAATCAAAGACCAAAATATACCGTTGGTCCCTAAACTTTCCAGAAAGCATCGCCAGGGCCCCAAATTTGGGAAAATCGTCGCCGTGAGTCCAAAATTTGGATTTTTGAGGCCGATTGCGTCCCTTGACCCATTTTCCTAAAGTCGACGTCCATTTTACTTTTTGGCAAAAGGGCATAATATACATTTCCATTTTTGTTAATTACTTTGGTTGTACAACCTTAGGGATGAATGATGTATTTACTTTAAAAGCTAACACTATCACCTAACTCACCCACATTACCATCACTACCACCACCAACACCACCATCATTTCAGTCACCTCCACCGCCGTCATCATCATCTTGAAACCCAGATTCCGGTCACCACTTCCGGCTACCATCTTAAAGAGAGGTTATTATGGGAAATATATATTTAATTAAGTGTAGCTTGAAAACTTTTTAAAAATTCTATAGCCTCTAGCTCTGGGAATCCCATAATGGTACAGGGTGTTGTATTTACTTCAACCATGGAAATACTAGTAGAAGGAACATTTGGTTTTGGTACATGTGCTGCAACCAAACATCCCCATGATTCGGTGATATTGTCTGACCACGAGTTTCATGTCTAATTGTTTATAATACTCTTATAATGACCTGAAGGAGAATCTTGTGGATTAGAATCCATACGGTCAATGAGCTATTAGATACCATTTGGGACAAGTGGAATTAGAGTGGTTGAGAAGTCTCAAGTATGTATGGAAGAGCAAGCAGGGGACAGTATTGTTTCCAAACCAAACAAGACTATCTATTAAAGGATGTAATAGTTTAAAATATGTATTTACATGTCCCATGGTTGTTAGTCTATTGCAACTCCAGGAACTACATATAAGTTGGTGCGAGAATATGATGCTAATTGTGAAGGGAGAAGAAGAAGAAGAATGTGATGCCAAAGTGAATGCTATTGTGGAGTTCCCTTGTCTAAAGTCCTTAAAACTTCAATTTTTTTATAGTCCCGAGGGATTTTGCTTAGGAAAGAAGCTTTTGAATTTCCATCATTGAATACCTTGGAAATTTATAGGTGTCACAAAATGACGATTTTCACCAAGGAGATTTGTCTGCTCCAAAGCTACACGCAATTTGTATAGGGGGTAGGAAGCATAATATACGCAATAGGCTGAACTCTTTTTTGAACACCTTAAATAAAAGGAGGGACTAAAGATGTAAAAGTTCATGTTCTTGCACTTGACAACTCCTTCATCTTCAATCCAATGGTCATTCAAAGAATCTCATCTCGATTCACCAGCACTATTAGGATCTCCGGCCAATCATTCATGTGATCTGCATTTGCGTATTTATTGCAAGTGTAAACTATAATATACCGAATGTTTTTTTCATAATATTATTCGTAAATTGTCCAACTAAGAGAATTAGAGAGCTATATGATGCATTATGTGCGACGATTAATTGGATCACTTTTGGTGTTCATCGCCTATATCGTGTGTTTTTATTGGCTACATAGTTACATGTGTTTGAATTTGGTGAACGTTGGAAAAAGGAGAAAACAAGAAGGATAGATGGTTTGAAAAGGCACATTTGATATAGGGTAACTTGGCGATGGTTGTATCCGTTAGAAATAAAAAGTGTGCCTTTAATCTTTAGTGATAGTTTAATTTTATAACGGAATAATGACCTTTAGTTAAAACATATAGGCTTGAAACTTCACTTATGGTAATTAAACCTTTTCCTAGTAATCGAAACAAGATAACTGGATCAGGGGAGGTGGGGACTCACAAAAGTAAGTCAACTAAAATCAATTAGAAAACGTTGAGTGAGTACCTTAGTTTAGTGTCCTATTTTAGGGATTTTTTTCTACCAATCTCATCTAGTAACTAAGAAGAGATCACAACAAAAGGATCAGTTAACTGCCTAATCGTAGAATATATTGTTGGTATTTGGTCACAGGTTTATTTCTAAGCCAATTACATTCCATGAGTCGTTTTACATTAACCATGTTGAAATTTGTGAGTGTATGTGTTTGTTTGGTTTGAGACAAAGCAATATAACAAATGTAAGATTAATAATAATATGAGACTTGTCCTTAAATGACTCGATCCTAATACATATATATACTTGTGAAACGACATGACTTTACAAAGTCAAACGTTGTGTCCTTTCATCAAGTAACCGTTCAATAACTACCAAACCATAATAACCGTTTCTAACTAACTATTAAAAGGCTTGTTTGGGTTACCAAACGACCCAAACAATACAGTTGCCTTTTTGACCCATTACTGACCCATTACATAAGTAAACTAAATAAATGTCTTACAGAATGCATAAAAACATTAACATAGGTCCACATTCTCCTCCTTAATGTTTTAATGCCATTCTTCATATGCTTCTTGGTTCCAATCTTCAAGTGATGATGACAAAATCATCACTACTGCTGCTTGCATCCATTCTTTCATCTGTTGCTCCAAATTTGCTTCCACTGCTAACATCTTCCATGTGCATATCATCCCTCACAGTCTTGCTCCTTTTTCTTGGAGTCTCATCCTGCATTCCTTGTACTTGAGCATCCCAATCTGCATCAACCTGTGGTCCACTGATGTCTGCAGTACCTCTGCCATCTCTTGCCACAACTGGTTTTCCTTACATTCTCTTTGCTTCTTCATAGTACACCTTTATCATGCCAATGTATTCTTTATACACCTCTTTAACTGTGTCATGATGTTCATATGCCAATCCTAGTATCTTTGCAACTTGGTGCCAATTTCCATTGAGTGTTACATCCATATATCCACCCAGTGCATCCACAAATTTGTATAAAGCCAACAAATCAATTTTGATTACCCCTATAGTTGGTGGTAATTCGCCTAATACTTGCTGTTTTAAGTACTCTATGTAGAACCATTCAAGCATCTCCATGAATTTCCCTTTCAATACTTCCCAATTCCCATAAACAAGTTTATCTATTTCTATCAAATTCAAGAATGCTATAAACCTTTGGAAAGTATTTACCTTCATGAAGTATAAAGTCCCATTCATGCTTATGTATTCACTGTCCACATAATCATGATCATTCTCCTTATTCATTCTTAGTTCTTCCATTCCCTTGATCAAAGAACACTCATCTCCTGGATCCAATGATCTAAATTAGTCATCCAAAAACCTATTGTGACTTTCAATGATGCTGTGTTCACTTTCTCCTTCAATGGTGTTATGTTCTTCAACTGCTCCTTCATTCATGTCACCAAACATGTATCTAACTTTGCATTTGTTGCCATCATAACTCACCATGTATCCTTGTTCCTCCAGTTGATCCAAACTAAGAATATTTAATGTAATTTCTGGAGTGTAAATTACATTTGGTACTATCAATCTCCCTTCTTTTGTCTCTACAAACACTTCTCCTATGCCATATGAAACAATGAACTTTTTCTCTCTTTCTTCTGTCCCTTCAACCTTGAATCTTTGCACCATTCTTTTGAACAAATGCTTCATAGGACTCATATGTTTCTTATATGCAGTGCTAACATACCATATTCCATCCCAATTTCCTAGGTCAGAACCTTCAACCATAAAATCTGTTGTGACATGTACAACTTCTGGTTCATACTTGAATAATTCCTGAACTTGTGGGATTTCTGTTGTTGTAGTATTCATTATACTTGGTTCCATGTTTTCTGTGATAATCTCCTTTCCTTTATTTGTGCATTTCCAGTAAACGTGGCCCCTTTTCTTGCAAATGTAGCACCGTGCCCTTTTATCCTTTTTGGATAAATCACTTGTTTCCCCTATCTGTTTGTAACTGCTGCCTATTGGAGGTTTTATTTTTGAGGAATTATAGGACACCACTTCTTCCACTTTCTTTCTAAGCAAACGTTTTCCCTCTGGAGATATGTGCTTTTTGTGTCTAGGCCATTGTGGGGTGTTTGGTTTGGTTTCTCTTTGTAAGAAATGTCTGTTTGGGGTATACTGGGTGTTTCTGTGTAATTGACTTTCCCACGGATCAGAACATGCGCTCTGATACCACTGTTGGTATTTGGTCACAGGTTTATTTCTAAGCCAATTACATTCCATGAGTCGTTTTACATTAACCATGTTGAAATTTGTGAGTGTATGTGTTTGTTTGGTTTGAGACAAAGCAATATAACAAATGTAAGATTAATAATAATATGAGACTTGTCCTTAAATGACTCGATCCTAATACATATTGTTAGCAATTAATTTATATAATTGCAAAAGTGATGGTCATTAGTCTTTAAGTCCTAAGTGTGTAATGTATAATATGTAGTTAACAAAGTGGGCTTGTAGTATTAGTTTTATTAGCATCAAATGTATAAGTGTAATGCATTTAGAAGCCCACTACATAGTCCAAGTCAAAGCCCACAACAAGCCAAGTGTTGGCTGTGTTGTACGTATAAACACACACACACATCTCTTTTACAAAGTGCCTCATTATTTACAAAAGAAAAAGAGTGTGTGTGTGTGTGTGTGAAAGCAACCCTTAGTCTTTGTATTATTTTCATTGTTTGAATATAATCATTAGACTACAAAATATATCCACATATCTCTTGTTCTTGATTTACATGTTTGTGAGTGTCATCGTGGTCTCGTGTGTATGATAAAGAAAGGAAGTCGTGGTCTACAAGTGGTATACATGAGCCTATCAACAAGGTAGAAGGTAAGGTTGTGTTTACGTCTTCTTAAAAAAAAAAAAAAAAAAAAAAAAAAAAAAAAAAAAAAATCACAACGAGGGTGATTTTGGTTATCTTGGAATCGACATAGCAAGAACCTTGTGTGAAGGTTGTGTTTGTTCTTGGTTTGGCAAATTTGTGTTTTTTCTTCACTTGATTGCTGGGAAAAATTGCATTTTTGTTGGTGTTCTAAGTGTTCTTGATCGAAATATTTTTGAAAACAAAATCCTTTGATGTTTTTGGAATACTTTGGTCATTGTAATTGATTAATCAGTGTTTTAGTTGATGTGATTGGTGCAAGTTGCTCAAGTTGGTGAAAAGGTGTAAGAGATAATATCTACCAAGATAAGATCAAGTGGGCAAGTGACTCATAAGTCAAAGAAGTTGGGAAAAGTGCAAATTTTCGCTATTCAAAGAGTCCAGCGCATTTTATCGCAATTGGGGTGAAAATCTGCGTTTTATCGCATTTCAGGTTTCTATCGCTATTGAGATTTGTCAGTTCTTATCGCAGTTCAAGTCTTATCGCAATTGGACGCTGCAAGATCTTATCGCAATTCAGACTGAAAAATTATCGCAATTCATAATTATCGCAATTGGCCTGAGATCAGACTTATCGCGTTTCAGATTTATCGCAGTTCTGTCCGACATCTTTTATCAACTGCGATATCGGACGATACTACTTCTACGATATCGGACAACAAAGGATTTTGAGCAGTTTTCAGATTTGTCAGAATCAGTCCCTGTACTTTTCAGCAGCCTTTGGGAACTTCCAGAATTGGCAGTTTTGGCCCTCGCACTTGTGTGAACTAAGTTCAAAGTTAAATAACTTTTAAGGATTTGATTCGAACGTAATTTCGTCAACTCAAAAGTAAACTAGGTATTTTAACTCTTGTATAAGAGTGTAAAATACTTCGACAAACGGATATCTACCCTCTTGTATAAGAGTGTTAGATTAACTTTTGTCGAAATTGTAAACTTTTGACTTTGTCTTAATTATACTCTAATCAAATTTAGTAACGTTATTTAATTTGTTTCGTTTACATATCTTACAACATCAACGATCATCAACAACAAACCAAGTTTAAACCTTCAACAACTACTACAACTACTTCTATTTTGTTGAAACGATCCTCAATCCACTTTATCATACCATATCTTAAGGATGACTACACAACAAGACATTCATGTCGCAGGTTCAGAAAACCGTCCTCCAATGTTAGAAAAAGGTGGTTATCTTCCATGGACGAGTCGTATGAAAAGATACATGAAAACCAAGCCTCTAGGACAAGGTAAACTCTTGATCAAATCCATAGAGGAAGGTCCATTCAAGCCTCGCCAGATTCAAGTCACAGCTGGGAATCCTGATGCATCACCTCCAATTAAAGCAACCTTCCGAACTCAAACGGAAGAGGAATACACATTGGCAGATCAGAAGCAAATTGAAGCAGACGACATGGCAATGCATTTAATCCAACTTGGTTTACCACAAGAAATATTTTGTGTTGTAGACAGTTGTGAAACTGCTTATGCAATGTGGGAACGAGTCAAAAGACTATGCTATGGTACAGACATTGGTAAACAAGACGTGGAAAACAAGCTTCTGACTGAATGGGAGAAGTTCACATCCACTCCAGCTGAGCAGATTGAATCTTACTACACACGGTTTTGTACTCTAATGAATGAGTTGATCAGACACAATTTGGATCATAAACAAATTGTTCAGAACATCAAGTTCATCAACAACCTTCCAGAAGAATGGGGACGATACGTTACTATTGTCAACCAAACTCAAAACCTTCACGAGGTGAACTATGATCAGCTCTATGACTTCCTAAAACAAAACCAAAAAGAGGCAAATGAAGTCAGAACAGAGAAACAAGCTAAACAACAAGATCCTCTTGCACTCATAGTCCAAACACCTACACCTGCAACAGTCAGTGCACAACCATCATCATCATCATCCACTCAGCAATTCATGCAACAACAATATATTCCACAATCACCATTCTACCCACAACAACAACATGTAATCCCACAACAACAATACCCGCAACACCCAGATCAACATGATCAGGATGAGTCAACTGATGCTTTGACTCAAGCTTTTGCCTACCTATCCAAAGCATTCCAAGGACGCTACTCCACACCCACCAACAACAATCAACGAATCTCATCGAACACTCGCAACAAGCAGATTGCACAGCCGAGTTTCAACATGGGACAACAAGGACAGATGGTTGGGGGATATGGGAATCAGCAGGGATATGCTCCAAGATATCAGATGGGTAATCAGAATGCAGGGCGGTATGTTGGTAATCAGATGGGTCAGTTTGCAGGGAATCAAATGGATAATGCTGTTGGTAATCAAAGGGTACATAATGCTGGGAATCAGTTTGGGAATGTTGCTCAGGGAGCTGGGAACATGAATCAGGGTAATGTGATGAAGTGCTTCAACTGTCAGGGTATAGGTCATATGGCTAGGAACTGTCCAGACAAGCCGAATAAAAGGGATCCAGCGTATTTGCAGAAAGCATTAATGTTGGCAAACAAGGAAACGGCTGGGCTTCAGTTGAGTGCAGAAGAGAATGACTTCATGGCTATTATGGATAATTCTGAAGATCTTGAAGACATCGATGCAAACTGCATTTTTATGGCTAATCTTCAGGAGGCAAAGTACGACACGGACTCAGAAGCACCTCCTGCTTTTGACACTAATGCGGTTTCTGAGGTACAACCATATGCTACTTGTCACAATAATGAAATGTTTGATATGTCACCTCAAAATGAACAGCATCCTGAGACTCCTAATCTCATTTACGATACATATATGGACGAACCAAGTTGTAGTAATACTAATTTGGTAACTCCAGATATGGATCCTAATGATGAATTCGAGTCACAGCATACTGATAATGATGAGGAAACACGTGCTATGTTTGAATCATTATTGCATAATTGTAGTATTGAAATTGAGAAAGTTAAAACGGTCAATCGCGATGTTAAGGCCGCGAATGAAAAATTGACCGCTGAGCTTGAGAGTTATAAGGTGAATGCAAGAGCTTATGATTTTCATAACGAAAAACAGTCAGAACTTGAGGTTAGCTTAAGAGATTCTGAGTTAAGAGAGAAACATTTGCAAATAAAATTTGACACTCTCGATGTTAATTTGAATTTGCAAATCAAATCTCTTAACAAAGAAATTTCTGAACTAACCAACCAGCTTTCAAAACAAAAATCAACTTATTCCAATCTTGAAAAAGAAAAGAAGGAGTTGAATGAAAGGTTTTCAAAACGTGAAAAGGATCTTCTTAAAGAGATTACTGACAAAAAGGAAACCATTGCAAAGTTGGATGATTTACTTGTAAAAACGGGTCATTCTGCACAAACGATTAATTTGTTAATAAATGATAAAAACCCGATTTTACATACATTAAAGAAAACGGCTATCGGTTATGAAAACCCTTATTATCTCAAGAAAGCTCAGAGTGTACAGAATGTGTTATATGATGGTACTCTTATAAATGATAAACATGATCCTATAGAGGTTCATGATTCTGATGAAACGATTGAGCTTTCAGAAGAGAGTAGAAAGAAAATGAGACAAATGAACCCAGAAATAAAACCCATTGATTATAATGAAGCAAACAAACTTGTTGGGGTTCATCTTGTTCAAAAGAAGTCACCTCTGTTTTTTCAAAAACCAGTGGTTTTCACAAAACAAAAAGCTGTCTCAAAACATCTATCTAACATCGAACAAATGGCATCTAAAAACACTTGTGAAACAAGTGCAGCTAGACTATATTTGGTTGATCTTAAACAGAGAATTGAAATACTTCAAAGTATTGTGGCATCCAAAATAAACAGTCACAACAAAGACATATTTTCAAGATTTCAGACTTAACTAAAAGGAATGTTTGAACAAGACATTAATCCACACATTGATGCAATCTATGCGGTTGTTCAAAATGTGGAATACAATCTTTTGAAAGAGTCAGCAGAATTCGTTAAGGACCACAAATCCTTAGTGAATGAAGCAAATGAATACTTGGAACACATAAAAGTTTTGGAAATGCAAAATGACTCTCTCTCTTTTGAAGCTCTATCGACCGATATCATGTCTATTATTTTCCAAACATATTCTGTGGAGGATGATGAAACACTTCGAGCTGAGACTTCTCAAATTGTTGAAAAATATGAAAAGGCACTTTTGAAGCTTGAAAAACAAAATTGCACATATTTTAAACAACTTGATACGAAAAAGGAAGAATGCAAGTATGACAAACTGTCGTATGAGCGTTCTTACAAAAACATGCAAGATCAAATAAATCTTTTGAAGTCTCAGCTTGCAAGTCAAAAAGGGCAGGGTGAGGAATCTACGGGTATTGCACCATTAACCCCCTTGCCTAATGAGAAACAAAAAGGGAAAGCTGTTGTCAAGAACACTAATGTGATAGCACCTGGACTTTATAGGATTAGTCTCACTACTGCGTCTGCCTCTACATCTAAAACATATAGGGCGATAGACAAAAGTATTAAAGATAATCCAAACGAGATTAGGACTGCTAAAACAACATCTCAGGACAACAACATAAATTCTAATGAGTGTGCCTTACCTTCTACAGGATTAGAAAGCAACTCTAGGAGTAGAAGACAGCCTAGGAGCAATATCAAGAAACCTAGTGTCCCATCTGTTTCTAAGAATGCAAGCAAGAAAGTAGAAGAACACCCTTGGAATTTACCGCTTCCCAAGAAGAAACATGTATCATCTAGTTGTAATGATAAGACTCCTGTTTCTAATGCATGTAATGATTCTGATTGTTTAATGCAAAAGAAATCTTTGTCTGTAAATGCTTGTGATGATAATGTTTCTAATAATGTGAAAAAGAATGATATGCCAGAACAGAAAAAGGGTCCTTTTGTAACTAAGGCTAAGTCTAGATACATTCGAAGACTTATTGCAAAAGCTAGGAAAACAACTAGCAGCCTATTACCTAAGGATCACATTAAGTTTTGTGAATGGAAACCAACGGGTAGAATGTTTGCACCTAAGAATGGCACAGTAGAAATAGTTCCCAATGCATCAACAGAAACCATCTCTAAGTGTACTCCACCTGTTACATCTAACCCCTTGGAACCAAATGTTAAACGGTTTCCATATACAAAATCCTCTGTTCTTTGCAGGTCATTGAAATTTGTCTTTGGATCGTCGACTCGGGTTGCTCCAAGCACATGACCGGGAATCTGAAGCTGCTGATCAATTTTGTGTGGCAGTTCATGGGGACTGTACGGTTTGGGAATGATCATGTTGCAGCTATTCTGGGTTATGGAGATCTTCGGTTTGGAAATTACTTGATCACTCGGGTTTACTATGTCGAAGGGTTGGGACACAATCTGTTCTCAGTCGGACAGTTTTGTGATGCTGATTTAGAGGTTGCATTTCGGAGAAACACTTGCTTTGTCAGGAATTTGGTTGGGGATGATCTCTTAATTGGGGATCGTGGCACCAATCTTTATGCAATTGACATAAACCAAATGGCCTCTTCATCACCTATTTGTCTCATGACCAGGGCAGGCGAAACAAAATCCTGGTTGTGGCATAGACGTTTGTCCCATCTGAACTTTGACACGATCAACAAGCTTGCCAAAGACGACTTCGTCTCCGGTCTTCCAAAATTCAAGTACACCAAAGAACACCTATGTCCATCTTGTGAACAAGGCAAGAGCAAAAGAGCAACATTCAAACCTAAACCCGTACCTAGTTCGGTTGATAGGTTGCATTTGTTGCATATGGACTTATGTGGCCCAATGAGAGTTCAAAGCATAAATGGGAAAAAGTATATTCTTGTAATTGTTGACGACTATTCAAGATATACATGGGTGAAGGTTTTGAGATCAAGAGAAGAAGCACCAAGCACCATGATCACCGTTCTGAAGCGGATTCAAGTTCAATTTCAAGCTCCAGTTAGGATAGTAAGAACGGATAATGGCACGGAATTTTTCAATCAGGAGTTAAGAACATTCTTTGAAGAAACTGGTATTACTCACCAGACATCAGCGGTTAGAACTCCACAGCAGAATGGGGTAGTTGAAAGAAGGAATCGAACCCTTGTAGAAGCTGCTCGCACTATGCTGATTTATTCCAGTGCACCACTATTCTTATGGGCTGATGCTGTCTCTACTGCTTGTTTTACTCAAAACCGATCCCTAATCCATCCAAGATTCAATAAAACCCCATACGAACTTGTCAACAACCGAAAACCGGATATTTCTTATCTTCATGTATTTGGCGCTTTATGTTATCCAACAAATGACAGAGAAGATCTGGGAAAGTTGAAGGCTAAGGGTGATATTGGAATCTTCATTGGTTATTCTGAAAACTCGAGGGCATTCAAGGTGTATAACAGGAGAACGAAAAAGATCATGGAGACGATGAATGTGAAGTTTGATGAAATTTCACAAATGGCTTCTGAGAGACTCGCTCTAGAACCCGCGCTTAACCCAATGACTTCCGAACATATCAGTTCGGGACTCGCACCTCAAGGAGCTCAATCAATTCATGACGAACAACCCACAACTCAAGAACTGTATAATTTCTTCGAGTTCATGTACGATGAATACTATGGTGGCGCTTCGAAAAATGCATCTAACCAACATTCCGCTGCATCCACTCAACATCAACCACCACCACCACCACCACCTAATCCAGATGCATCCACAACATTCGAAGCTGGCGCACCAACTCCCTCAACATCAACATCATCTACATTTACTCCAGCAAATCCATTCATTGAAATTGTTCTACCTAGAATTGATGAGCAAGAACCAAATAATGTTGTGTTAGACGAAGAAGTCTTTGAAAACCCATTTGGAACGGAATCTGGTGAATCATCTTCCAGATTACATGAACCGACTAACACACATTTATTCAGTCCAAGGTACCCTTCAACATTACAGTGGACAAAAGACCATCCGATAGAACAAGTTATTGGTGAACCCTCAAGACCAATTCAGACGAGAAAACAACTTCACACCGATTGCGACATGTGCATCTATGTCTGCTCAGTCAGTCTCATAGAACCTAAGAACATTCGGGAAGCAATGGCAGATAATGCCTGGATTGAAGCGATGCAGGAAGAACTTCTTCAATTTCAAATCCATGACACCTGGGATTTAGTTCCAAGACCAATTGACAAACTAGTCATTGATCTTAAATGGTTATGGAAAAACAAAAAGGATGAAGAAATGACTGTGATTCGCAACAAAGCTCGTCTGGTGGCAAAGGGATACAGACAAGAAGAAGGGATAGATTTTGAAGAGTCATTCGCACCAGTTGCAAGGCTTGAAGCAGTCAGGATTTTCTTAGCTTATGCCGCTCACAAGAACATCACGGTTTATCAGATGGACATCAAGACAGCTTTCTTGAATGGAACTCTGAAAGAAGAAGTGTATGTGAGTCAACCAGACGGTTTCGTTGACAAAGATCATCCGGTATACGTCTACAGGCTAAAGAAGGCAATCTATGGTTTGAAACAAGCCCCACGGGTGTGGTATGACGAATTATCATCATTCTTGTTGTCAAATAATTTCACCAAAGGAACAATTGATCCGACCTTGTTTACAAGAAAATACAAAAATGATATTTTGATTGTTCAAATTTACGTGGACGACATTATTTTTGGGTCCACTAATTCGATAAATTCAAAACATTTTGCAAATCTCATGAAAAGCAAATTTGAAATGTCCATGATGGGTGAATTAAAATTCTTTTTAGGCTTACAAATTCATCAATCCCCACGTGGAATTTTTCTAAATCAAGCTAAATATACAATTGAGATTTTGAGAAAACATGGAATGGAAAATTGTGACTCTGTTGGTACTCCAATGGTCACTTCACCAAAAATTGGCGCTAACCTATATGGGAAACCCATGGATCCGAAGAAATATCGGAGCATGATTGGTTTCTCTCATGTACCTAACTGCAAGCCGACCAGATATTCATTTTGCTGTTTGCTTACTTGCACGGTTTCAGGCAAGGCCTACCGAACTTCACCTCCAAGAGGTTAAACGGATCTTTCGATACCTTCGAAGAACCATTAACATGGGACTTTGGTATCCGAAGGATTCGGAGTTTACACTAATTGCCTTTTCAGATGCCGATCATGCTGGATGCCAAGTAACAGCGAAAAGTACATCAGGCGGAGCGCAATTTCTGGGAGAAAAGCTAGTAGGCTGGTCATCAAGGAAACAAGACTGCACTGCTCTATCAACAGCAGAAGCCGAGTATGTGTCTCTATCTGCGTGTTGTGCTCAAGTTCTTTGGATGAGAACACAACTCACAGATTATGGTTTCTTTTTCAACCGCATACCTTTGTATTGCGATTCCAAAAGTGCCATAGCCATCTCGTGCAATCCAGTGCAACACTCAAAGACCAAGCATATTAGAGTCCGCTACCACTTCATAAAGGAACACGTCGAAGAGGGTACTGTTGAACTTTTCTTCGTTAAGACTGAATACCAACTCGCTGATCTATTTACTAAAGCCCTCCCAAAAGAGCGGTTTGAAAACTTAGTTTGTCGAATTGGAATGCGAAGCCTAACTCCCGAAGAGTTAGAAAGTCTTCTTGAATCTTATTGATTGACTTCATAAAGCTTCGCATGTAAATATATATGTGTAAATATGTTTGTAAATAGATATGTATATATTTTTGGTAAATATATATATATATACTTTTTCAAATACAAAATATAAAAATAGAAAACTTCAAAAAGACATAAAAAAAAAAAAAAAAAAAAAAAAAAATTCTTCTAACGACATGTCTTTCGTCTAATCAATATTCTGTACGTATCTAGATATGTCATTCAACAATGATATGGACATGTACAGATGCTTGAGCGAGAGTTATTTTTTATGTTTTTCTAAAACATGTCGTTTCTCAAATTTCTAATCTAACGACTTTCGTGCATTTCAGTACGGAACTCGAGCTACATTGAATGACTTCTGATTATTTCCGATCAGGACTCGCAATGTTAATGGCAAAAAGCTAAAACCCGTGACCACTTAATCAAAATTGTTTTAAAAGATTTTTCAAAGTCTTTTTTTATAAATTTTGTGGTCACAACAACTCCCTCAACGACCCCTATATGTTTTTTTAAACTCAATAGTTTAACCATTTGCTCTGATTAAGGGGGAGTTGAAAAAGAAAAATGTTCCACGTTTCATGCTCAAATCCATCTTGTTCTCCAAAACGTCTTGCTTTTCATCAGTTGATATCAAAAATATCAATGCATGCTATTTTTGAGGGGGAGAAGATGAGATTAAAATGTGATCAAAAAGTTTTTGTGGTTTGAATCTCAAGACTCAGGGATAACCCTCGAATTGACGAAACTAAATGTCCGTTCTCGAAAAGACATGTCCTGGAAGGGTAATAATTTCAAACTGGTTTACCAGTGATGTAAGCGTGTCTCGCAAAGGACTTGTCTGAGTAGAAAGTACCAATTCGGGAGATGATCTTTGAATATGACCAGGACGGGTAATAACTTCAAACTAGTCTAACTAGTGATGTAAGCGTGTCCCGCGAAGGTTATGTTCATTGAAATTCGATCAATTCAAATGTCCTGGACGGGTAATAATTTCAAACTGGTTTACCAGTGATGTAAGCGTGTCTCACAAAGGACTTGTCTGAGTAGAAAGTACCAATTCGAGAGATGATATTTGAATATGACCAGGACGGGTAATAACTTCAAACTAGTCTAACTAGTGATGTAAGCGTGTCCCGCGAAGGTTATGTTCATTGAAAGTCGATCAATTCAAATGTGCGAACTCTACCCAACATGTGCAATTTATTACAAAAATGCATGAGCACATGTGAAGGGGGAGTGTTTCATAAATGCAAAACTCTCAATATGTTAACTAAAATGTGTTTGTTCATGAACACGTTGAGAGATTTTCAAAAGGTTTAATGGTATGTGATCGATAATCAAGGATAATCATGGAGTAATAAGGTGATTATTGTTAGGTTATGTCCAATGATCCGCCAGAACCGGAGGGATCTACCCAAGGACTATTCCAACAGCTAACCATTAGAAGTCCTTAGGAAAGATTGAAAAAAGGAGTATAATGAGAAAGGAGAAAGAAGGGGTTGAAGAATGAAAAAGAAAAGTTTTTGTAAGGGTGAAAAGAAATAGCCCTCCATGAAAACTTAGGACAGAAACCGGGTCAATACATCTGCTATCGGTACTCACTAAGGTGATACTGATATTGAAGACAAGACGTCATGGACCCAGTGACGCATTTGCACCACCCCTCCTATCCACTTAGATATCTCTCAAAAGATATTTGTTTCATTTCTCACGGAGAACACTACATAATCTATCGACCTCTCACTCCGAGAAGCGTTGATATTGAAAAGGTGGCACTCTGCTCCATGCCTCCGACGACTAAAATCAAAACGCACATAATTGAGTCTAGAGACATGAGATTCATCAAAAGATCTCTTAGGAACACTTCCTATGCAATACACTTGTGTTCACTCTAAAGGATACAAGTTGTATGAGTCTTAATGAGATCCAAGGATCTTGCCTCACGACATGATGGCCGCTGGAAGATTTATTGCTAACTATTTTATGCAGGTACCGACGAAAGTCTATCCACCATCATCATCTGCTATGACGACGCATCTGGACAGAAGAAGCAGATCAAGGCAAGTCAGACCAAAAGACAATTCCTTGAAGATCACAGTGCACGAAGGAACATTGAACGAAGAATATTATACATTGACACACGAAGTTCAAGATGTCAAAAGCTAAAGACCAATCACGGGAGCATCATTGAAATGACCATCCCTTAGGGGGAGATTGTTAGCAATTAATTTATATAATTGCAAAAGTGATGGTCATTAGTCTTTAAGTCCTAAGTGTGTAATGTATAATATGTAGTTAACAAATTGGGCTTGTAGTATTAGTTTTATTAGCATCAAATGTATAAGTGTAATGCATTTAGAAGCCCACTACATAGTCCAAGTCAAAGCCCACAACAAGCCAAGTGTTGGCTGTGTTGTACGTATAAACACACACACACATCTCTTTTACAAAGTGCCTCATTATTTACAAAAGAAAAAGAGTGTGTGTGTGTGTGAAAGCAACCCTTAGTCTTTGTATTATTTTCATTGTTTGAATATAATCATTAGACTACAAAATATATCCACATATCTCTTGTTCTTGATTTACATGTTTGTGAGTGTCATCGTGGTCTCGTGTGTATGATAAAGAAAGGAAGTCGTGGTCTACACATATATATACTTGTGAAACGACATGACTTTACAAAGTCAAACGTTGTGTCCTTTCATCAAGTAACCGTTCAATAACTACCAAACCATAATAACCGTTTCTAACTAACTATTAAAAGGCTTGTTTGGGTTACCAAACGACCCAAACAATACAGTTGCCTTTTTGACCCATTACTGACCCATTACATAAGTAAACTAAATAAATGTATTACAGAATGCATAAAAACATTAACATAGGTCCACTCGTAGAATATATTGCTGTAGAAATAGTCGAGCGCGATAGTGAAAATAATATGCTCCACTACTCGTGTCCCATGAATGTTGCGGCCTTTTCTTTTTGGGGTATCTCATTACAAACTGTAACATATTTATCTGATAAGTTTTCGTGTTAAAAATACTTGTTTGGTCATCATCACAAATGAAGTGTTTTGATTTGGGTTCACCCAAATATTCAAACAATTTTCTTAAACTAACTAATCAAGTATTGCAATTGCATGCACTAGATGAAGTAATTGTTTGAAAATTAGTCCCCCAAATTTTTGTATTGTCAAGAACCAAAATTACCAATATACAGAAACATAGATAGAAGTTATATTTTCATTGTATACCTTCTTTACAGGAACTTCAGAACTCTCAGAGGTTCAACTCGTGTGTTCTTCAACTCATAATGCTATGCCTAAATTCGTGGGAAGTTTGGGCATGAAGCTTTTTTTCGCAATTCTATACAGTTCGTTGGTCTAAAGGAGGTTGAAAGAGGTATGAACAACGAGCCCCAACCGTGGATATCTTTCATGTAAAAATTATGTGCAATAACACGTTTGTCACTGTGACAGATTCAAAAGGAAACAAGAAAACGGGAGCCTCGATCTTCTGGATCTTAAGCAATGAAGGAGGAAGGAATTTTCTAAGTATACTGCTGAAGAAACTGCTGAAGATATAAGAAGAGTTATTAAAAGTATGGGACAAAGGTCAATGGATTTGCTCATTTCAGGAGAAAGAAGCTTGTGATTTTGAGGTTTAATTTAGAGACGCGTAAACAAACTGGACACCTGACCAAAACACGATTGTGTAATTAAAGCCACTTAATGTGTGTCAACTCAAGATTGTGTTTTGCGGTCTTTTTATTTTTTTTTTTATTTTTTTTTTTTGTGCTGTTGCAGAATACTAGTTGAAGTCTAGTCAGGAGGCTTGGTTGATGTTGTTATGGTTTCACCATCAATATGTAGCTTTGTTTGATTGTGTTTATTTTTTTATTTTTTTTCTTCTTTTTTGGATGTTGCTAGAAGCAAAAATTTACAACCTTTTGTTGAAGGGGTCGTTTAATAGAATATCGTTTGCAATATGTTTTGTACTTGATTACTTTTACACGTGAATATGAAATAAGCACCAATAATGCTCAACTTGTGGGAATATACATCAAAGTTCTGTCTTGAAGAGAGCAAGGTGCACCTAAGAGAGCAAGAAAGCAAGATATGTAGGTATGTACATTATTTGATAAAAACCATTTCAACTTTACATCCAACATAGGTTAAATAAGCGAAATCTTTCTTGTTTATATACTATAGTGAAAGATGTGCATACACGTCTAGGATATTACTATATTTTCAAACCCAAGTGTGAGATGGAGTATGATTGATCAGACTTCGCTACAAACTTGTATCGGGAAATGAATAAAAAGTTTTTCATTTTTTTAGTATCTCTTGGTACTTGAAAAAAATGGGTACACCAAACTTTGTATTTACAATTCATGTAAGGTCTCTATTAGGGGTGGAAATAAGCCGATCCGTTCGTGAATAGCTTAGTATCGGATCGGTAAAAAGCTCGAACGAGTCAAGCCTCAACGAGCTCGAATCCGAGCGCGAGCCTAAATTGCGTCTCATTTATAAATAGAGCTCGAGCCCGAGCTTTATATACAAAGCTTGATTTGTTTCGCGAACCAAAGCGAGCCTAAATAACTCTATGATATTTTAAATATTAAACTTACATAAAACATTATGTTGTATTTTAGACGAACTTATTAATGAGCTCAATAACGAGCTTATTTATGAGCTCAAAATATATATACTACGAGCCAAGCTCGAGCCAGTATAATATACCGTAAGCAGAGCTCGAGCTTAGAAAAAAAAGCTAGAACCGAGCTGATCTCGAGCTTTATAAAACTTAAACAAGCCGAGCTCGAGCTTGGCTCGTTTCCACCCCAAGTCTCTATTAAACACAGATGGTTCTTCAACTTAATCATGCAAAAGGATCTTAAGCTCTAATATGATCAGATCTTACTTTTCACGAATCGCAAACTAAAAAATTGCAAAGTTATGGATTACGTTTTTTAATGTTTGAAAAACTACATGTTAATCTTCTTAAACATTGTTCCATATTCATAATTTAGGACAACGTTTCAATAAAATATTCATATAATTTGTATTTATAATATATAATAAATTGTATATTTAAATAATATTACAAAGAGTATTTAGAAAATGTCATTATAGTAGGATCTTAGGATCCCGATCTAATCTTACGATTTTGATCTTGCAAATACGAAAACGATCTTTAGTAGAATCCCAATCTTGAAAACTTTATTTCAACTGTACATTGCATCCGACATAGGTTAAGGAAGTGAAATCTTTTTTGGTTATATACTATAGTCTATGGGTATCATACATGTTGAGAATGAACCATTAGGTTTTCAAGTGCATGGTTAATGAAGTTAACTTATAAACTTGAACAATAAAAACCTCATCATCTGTGAACTTGAAAATATAGTATAAATTCTTAACTTTTTAATATCGTTACTCGCTTTAAAAATGGGCACTCCAACCTTTTGATTTACAAAGATAACATAATTAAATTGCGTCGTCACTTAATAACAAAATTTAAGCTTTGTCACTGACAATCCGAGTAGATTCAAAATAGACACACTTTATATTGAGCCGATAACTTGTATTGATAACTTGTATCAACTAATTCTAAAAGTATGGTTTTCTGCTTCGGTTGATTCATTTCTTACATAAGTGATGTTCAAGAGTGTACCAATGGGCTTGTGTCCCGATGGTACCCCATGTTGTGTGAGAAGGGGTTCAAGTCCTGCTTAGAATGAGTGAGATAGATTGTGGTGTATATTGTATGAGATAAATAATTGCCGTTCTAAAAGAAAGATGTTCAGGAATGTAATAGGTTTGATTGGGGAGACGTACAGTTTAGGTGTTTAAAATATCCCTTTCAACTTTTGGATATAATATAATCAAAATTTTACTTTAACTATTACTGATAATCCTTCTACTTACAGGATCCTGACAAGTAGAAAAACTGATGGTTTAGATGGGTGAGATAATGAGTGTAATACACATGTCAGATATTTATTTTTATGTGGGTAGAAGGATAAGTAGACAAAAAATATAGGAATATATAACAATACTCTTTGTATTATTATTATCATAGGGGTACGTTTGTGAAAATGATAAAAAGCTAGCAAATTGATAATCAGACTCCAGAATAGCAACTACCCGTGATTAAATGCTTCTTATTTTATGGGTTAAGCCCATTTTTAAAGCTTTTGTCTTGCTGTAAACATTTTATGTTAAATAGATGCTGGAAGATATGTATCACGGGATGGAGTGTAGTTGATTTGGTTCTTAAAGAAGCTATAATCTGTTTTTTCTTTATTTTCATTTTTTTTTCTTTGTGTGGCTACTAACTCACTGCTTTATTATTTTCGTATATTTTAAAATAACTAAAGAAAAACTCTTGATGTCACTCTAAAGTCAAGTGAACATATTCTTCTTCAAAATCTTGCCTTTTAAATTATCTATTAAACAACTCACTATA
Source organism: Artemisia tridentata subsp. tridentata (assembly GCA_021014915.2). Taxonomy (NCBI): domain Eukaryota; kingdom Viridiplantae; phylum Streptophyta; class Magnoliopsida; order Asterales; family Asteraceae; genus Artemisia; species Artemisia tridentata. Next base: position 405,212,079 of record CP139505.1, on the reverse strand, counting down.
AATTGAAGGTTTTGAGGCAACTCAAGTCCCTCTTGATTGCCTTCATTTCTAGCGAAGACAGAGTGACAACTTTGTCCTACTAGTGTATAACTCAATCATCACTAGGTACCAAGGAACGCGATCCACCAGAATTATCCTAAACGGATAGATGTGTCGCACTCACAGGTCAGCACCAAACCCCACATAGTTTTGAGTCATATTCACTAACTCCATACAACTAACCAATTTATTTAACGACAATAACAATGTAACTTACATTTTTTTATGTTCTATCATATTGTTATTTTCATCAGTTTCCTTGGATTACTTTGTTCTGTCTCATTTAAGGTACTACTTGGCTAACTGACATAAGGTTGGCTTTTGCACCATCCTGTATTTGCAATAATCAGTTTTTGAACCCAAAATACCAAGTGGATACATCTTTGGGAGATCTAAAGATTTGTAAAAGTGAGAAAATAAAACACAACCACAAACTCGGAGCTTGTTATTCAAGAAATACAAAACAAGTTGCATTATTGCCAATTTTTCCATGACGACAACCAAATAAAAATAAAAAAAAAAAAAAAAAAAAAAAAACCCGAGAGTAAACCCATATGAAACCAGTCATAAAATTTCTACTCCATTGAGGATCTCCAAATCTTGCGTCGTCACTTAATTAATGTGTCTAAACTTTTACATCAAAAATAATACAGTAGTAGCTTTAAAATACTAATGCTCTATAATACTCCGTAAACCAATAACTCGTATAGATTGTATTTAGTTAAAGTGAGGTCAACCTTGTATCCCATATTCCCACATAGTCCAAAGAAGTGAAATCTTCTTTGGATATATACTAGAGTGTATGATGCTCGTTATGTTTCCAAATCTGTAATTCTTTGACGTTGGTTGCAAAACAAAAAACGTCATTATGACTCTCAGATTTGAAAATTGATATATATTCTAACTCTTTTTAAAATATGTTGTCATCCCAAAAGAATTAATGCTCCGATGTGTTTGTCTAATAAGTGCGCTCGGGGCATTGATTAAAATGAATTAATTCAACACAAACTTTCCTTGTCAAATAGAAAATGCATTTAATACATGTTAATTGAATTTGAAAATTACCTTATCTACTCTTCTTTACTATATATACAAAGCAAAAATAAATATGCTTAAAACTTGAATAAGTAATGTTTAATCCCCAAAATATCAATTTAAAAGCTTGACTAGTACTCTCTCCTTCCCATAATAACTGTCTAGTTTAACTTTTTTAAATTTTTCTTTCTCAACTTTGACTTTCAATATTTTTGTTTGCGTTATATAATATTTTATGAAAATCAAATCAATAAAAATAAATTTAAATCTCAATCTATTCATATATTTTTCATCAAATGTTATATAACTTAAACAAAAATATTTAAGGTAAAAGTTGAAAAGGAAAGACTTAAAAAAGTCAAAGTGGACAGTTTTTATAAGAAGGAGGTAGTACAAAATTTTATTATGACCGCCTCTCACTAAAAAAGAAAAATAAACGACCCAAGGTTTGACCGCGTTTGATTTCGTAAAGAGGTAAGAGGCTAGACCATGAGTTAGGTCATGTTGTAAGATGTGACAAACGGTAATTTTTTCAATAATATTTTAATAATAGATGTTAATTTATTATTACTTAGCTGTTAAACTAAACATTTATGTGCTTACATAACTATTACAGAAAGCAAAACCCGCACACTGTGACACACAGTAACTCACCAAAACTATTTAATCTCACCAGAAACAGTGAATTTCTCACTTTCTCACATTTACAGACTATAAAATAATGAAAGTGAGAGGTTATCTCACTTTTACTGAAAAACGATATCACACGCGTACGAACACTACATTAGTAACAGTTTAACCTCATGAATTATTTCCTGAGTCAATAAAAACGTCTCCAAAAATTTATTTTCCACGTTTATATCAAACCGGAGAAACACGATTTCACCACAGCTCAGCGGGATACGGGGTACACACTACACTTAATTATAATAAAAACAAACCCTATAATATTTTCTTTTATCTTTTTCTTTCCTCTATACTGCCGCCCCCTCTCTCTCACATACCCCCACCCCATTTTATCGTCTTCCTCTTTTGTATGTGGTTGTTGTTATTGTGGCTTGTAAAACATAACCGAAACCTAAGTATTGGCTGTTAATTGGAAGTGTTATATTAATTTGTTTGTTCGGGTTCTGTTGCTCCAGTCCAAGTGTTGTGTTATGGTTAGATGTCTACTAGGATGTTAGGAACCTGTCGAAACTCTCTAGTCGTGTGTAACTTTTGGGTCGAACCACGGTGGTGAAACCTTGGTTTTGTTATCCATATGTCGACCAAGATCACTAGACCATGAGTTAGGTCATGTTGTAAGGTGTTGTTATGTTGCGGTTAAAACTTCAATTTGGTACATATGTCGACCAAGATCACTAGACCATGGTTTTGTTATCAGTTTCGGTTTTCTTCCCCAAACTGCACGTAGTTCTTCGGTTTTTGTCACGAATCGTCCCAACCCGATACCGACAATCACTAAAACCTAGAACCGTTCGGTCTCGGGACAATCGGGCGTCGGTCGGTTTTGATCTGTTGTCGGGAATCGGTCAGTATTGCTCAGCCCTACTTAAAAGTAAAAGGACCAAAACTAGAAAAACAAAATCAGGTATATAAAAAAGTTTTGAGAAAAAAACACTATCCACTTTGGTGGCTGGGAAACAAATGGAAGTGGTGATTGGCAGCAGCTGCTCTTCTCCAAATAATCACTCCTTCACTCCAAAGGTATTTATATTATTAAGCCCCAGTTTTTATAAAATCTCATTTAACTTTACTAGATCACATTCTTTCCTTTTGTAAGAATGCATGATCGTGTATAGTATCCCCGGACCCATCCCAATGGGTCGGGTATGCTCATAACCTAAACCGCGGCAGAGTCAATACGCACTATAGACTCCAGTCTTGCCAAGCCAAGATAAGATTGTGCCCCGGCCTCTCTAGACCGGGGCAGAACACATCCTCAGCCGCGGTCATGCCACCGAAAGCCAGATATTTCGGGATTGTGTTTCCCACTTGATCTGACATTTACCAACTACGGTAAGGGGCAGGTTGACTTCTACTCTAACACTTACCTACCCGGTAAGGTATGTGTCAGCCCGCTCGTTCCCGAGGCAGCTACAGTAAGTATATGGGTAGTATAAATACCCCCATCTCATTTATTACCACACCTAACAGCATTTACTTTCACCTAGTCCGCACCTAAACTATCTCTCTCAATCAATATACTTACTCTCACACCGGAGGCCAACCGCGGAACCCCCCTTCCGCGGTAAGACTAACGGTGTTACTTTCTCTTAGCAGCTCAGGAAGTTACTTAGTGCAAGACCGACACCCGCCAAGAGCTAGCCGAACCTAGGCTTGGCAAGTGTGCCTGAGATTTGTACTAACAAGTTGGCGCCATCCGTGGGACCAGTTACATAACTGCGTTTCTAAAAAACAGCTTTACCATGAGCCACCAAACAAAAAACCCCTCCTCATCCCAAGAGCATTCCGCAGTCCGGAACACTCGCGAAAAGGGGAAGGGGAAAGAAGGAGAGCACCATTCGGACTCCCTTCCCGACGAGGCAATAAAGGCGTTCTGCGACAAGCATTATAACCAATTACTGCCCTTAATGGTCGAAAAAGTTCATAAAGAGAAGTTGGGACAACTAAAAACCCATCTCGACTTTGACAATGAGTCACGGGGAAATTCGCATTCTCGAGAGCCATCTCGACATGTTGAATCAAGAGACAGGCGAAAGCGGAAGACAAGCCCCGGTGCGAGGCCTGATCCTTCCGGAAGCTCCTACTCCCGGAGTGTCTTCTCCAGACTTAGCAAAGAACCCGAATACGACGATGAGGGGGCCAGACACCCCCGGTCAGCCGTTTTCACTCGTTTAGGAGAGAGAGTATCTTTGCGCCTCAAGTCCAAAAGCCGAGCTCGGAAGGAGCGTAGATGTGAAACCAGGCGCTACAGACGAGACGGACGACCTTTTGTGGAAGGAAGTCCGGATAGCCCAAGAAGGACCCCAAGTCCAACTTACAGCCGCACTCCCCGATCAAGGGAAAAAGGTGTCGGGTCTGGATCCGCATACTCCGGTTCCAGAAGACTAAGGGACCGAACACCGGAGGAGATTGGAGATAATGATGGAGGATACTGGGAAGCCAGATCTGGAAAGGACAAAGAGTCGGACGATCTTTATCGCCCGTACGATGTTGATGACCAAGGTCCTTTCACGAAAAGGATCAGAAACTTTGAATTCCCCAAAAGGACTCGGATGCCTTCCAATGTCAAGACCTATGACGGAACAGGGGATCCGGAGGACCACTTAAAATGTTTCTGCACCGCGGCCAAAGTTGAACGATGGGCCATGCCCATTTGGTGCCACCTGTTTAACTCCACCCTGTTGGGTCATGCGCGGATGTGGTTCAACGAATTACCAGCAGAAAGCATAGATAGCTTTGAGGACCTCCGCAAGAGTTTCCTATCCTACTTCCTCTAGCAGAAAAAATACACTAAAGATCCGGTGGAACTCCACCTTATCAAGCAAAGGGAAGGGGAAACCACAGCAGCGTTTGTCGACCGCTTTAAGGCGAAAAGTATGCATGTAAAGGGCGCCCCTGAGTGCATGAAGGTTTCAGGTTTTGTGAGTTCCACAGGGAAAAGGGGCAACAACCCAGAGCTGATCAGAAGGCTCAATGACAGAATTCCTAAGACAGTAGATGGAATGTGGAAGGTTACTACGACCTTCCTCCGTGGTGAAACAGCCGCGGCTAATTTGTCAAGGAAAAAACCAGATCGTTCTCCGTGGAAATCTCATGAAGTGGGGTCCCGAACATCCAACAACCAAAATTTTGAGAGGAAAACAGAATACAAGGGGCATTCAAGAGCAGACCGGAGAAAGAATGACCGCTTCACACCTCTAACAAAAACACCAAAGGAGATTCTAGCAATGGACGCGGTCAAATTCACTGCTCCACCACCTATGGCAAGCCCGGTAGAGTCTAGAAACAAAGACAGGTATTGTGAGTTCCACAGGGAACAGGGGCATCATACGGATGAATGTTTCCAATTGAAAAGGCAGATAGAGGACGCGGTCAGATCTGGCCAGCTGGCGCATCTGGTAAAAGAGATCAAGAGCGGGAACCAGAAAGGCGGGGCCGCCAAGGGCGCCAAAAAGGAAGCCGCGGCCAAGGACAAAGCCCCGGAAATATTCATGATACGGACCTGGCAAGGAACTGTCAAACAGAAGGTATCTTCCAGTACCGAACCTAATTTGGAAATATCCTTCCCTCCAATAAAGGAGGACGACTGGGAAGACCATCCATTGGTAATAAAGGCCGGAGTGGGCGGACACCACGTGCACCGGATGTACGTTGACAACGAAAGCGCCTCCGAAGTCCTCTATGAACATTGCTTCAACCGCCTGAGTCCGGACACCAAGAACAGAATGATCCCCGCCACTACCCCACTTCTCGGTTTCAGTGGCGAACTATCTTGGCCTTTGGGGCAGATTCTGTTAGAGGTTACCCTAATTGATGAAGAGAACTCAGCTAGCGCCTGGATGAATTTCATGGTAGTTAGATCACCCTCTCAATACAATGGAATAATCGGCCAGCCGGGGATAAGACAGCTAAAAATGATCCCTTCCACGGCCTAGGGAATGATCAAATTTCCCACCCAGGGGGGTGGCCATATTATATAGTGACAAAAGCATTCCGGTAGAGTGCCAAGTGGTTGCGGAACCCCAGCCGCAACAAGATCCTGAAGAAATCCCGGCAAAAGATGGGGTTCAAGTAGCAATACACCCAGAATTTTCAGACCAGACCGTCACCATCGGAGGAAGCTTGACCAATCCGGGGAAGAAAAATCTGTGTGAATTGTTGAAAACCAACTTGGATATCTTTGCCTGGCAACCATCCGACATGACCGGAGTGCCGCGGAGCGTGGCAGAGCATAAACTCAACATCCGGGAAGGGTATGCCCCGGTAAGGCAAAAGAAGCGCGGTCAGGCTCCGGAACGGAACAAAGCAATTAATGAGGATGTGGCAAAGTTGGTTGAAGCTGGCATAATGAGAGAAGTCCACTACCATGACTGGCTGTCAAATCCGGTCCTGGTGAAAAAGAGTGACGGAAGCTGGAGGATGTGTGTAGATTTCAAGGATCTAAACAAAGCATGTCCAAAAGATTGTTACCCCCTTCCGGAGATTGACTGGAAAGTTGAGTCACTCTGCAGGTACACCTTCAAGTGCTTCCTGGACGCATACAAAGGATACCACCAGATTCAAATGGCCGCGGAAGATGAAGAAAAAAACGCTTTCCATACAAACCAAGGTATTTTTTGCTATAAGAAAATGCCCTTTGGATTGAAAAATGCAGGAGCCACATACCAGCGTCTAGTGGACAAAGCGTTCGAAAGATAGATTGGAAGGAACCTTGAAGTGTATGTTGATGATCTGGTAATCAAGAGCCATTCAGAGGCAGAAATGCTAAGAGACGTGGAAGAAACCTTCGTGACACTCCGGAAGATAAACATGAAGTTAAACCCAAAAAAGTGTACCTTAGGGGCAGAAGAATGAGTGTTCTTGGGCCACGTAATCGGCAAGAAGGGAATCAGGGCTTGCCCGGAGAAATCCGAGGTCGTTGCCCGACTACCATCGCCGCGGACCCTTAAAGAAATGCAAAGCCTAAACGGAAAATTGGCAAGCCTAAACCGTTTCCTATCAAAGTCTGCGGAAAAGTCCTTACCATCATTTAAAACACTGAAGAAGTGTATCAAGAAAAGTGACTTTCATTGGGTACCGGAAGCGGAACAAGCATTCAAAGAAATGAAGCAACACATCGCTAATCTTCCCACTCTCACGGCTCCCAAACCAAAGGAAGAATTGATCAAGTACTTATCCGCAGCTAAAGAAGCCATCAGCGCAGTCCTTTTGGCAGAAAGAGGAACGCGCCAGGAACCCATATACTTCATCAGCCGCACTTTACAAAGTCCAGAAATAAATTACAGCCCAATGGAGAAGTTGGTTCTGTCGCTGGTGCACGCAGCCAGGAGACTAAAGAGGTATTTCCAAGCACACCCAATCGTGGTCATCACGGACCAACCAATCAAACAGATGCTGGAAAAGACAGAAAATACTGGCCGAATGGCTAAATGGGCAATAGAACTAAACGGACATGACATTAATTTCTGACCCCGGACAGCCATAAGGGGACAAGTGCTAGCTGATTTCATCGCGGAAGTTCCAGAAGAAGAAACCCCGGCAACAGAAGTAACCGCGGATGATTTGCCGTATGTGGAGCCATGGAATTTGTACACCGATGGATCTTCTTGTCAAGAAGGATCTGGGGCAGGCCTAATCCTTACAAACCCTGAAGGTACAGAATTCACTTATGCCTTAAGATTTGAATTTAATACATCCAATAATGAAGCAGAGTATGAGGCATTGCTAGCCGGGCTAAGGATAGCGGATCAGATGGGCGTGAAAGACCTATCTGCAAATGTGGATTCAAGATTGGTCGTGAATCAGATCAACGGCACATATGAGGCCAAAGAAAATAGCATGGCCCGATACCTGGCAAAAGCCAAAGCCTTGATAAAAAACTTTCGCACATTCTCAATTCAACAAATTCCGCGGAGTCAGAATAAGCAGGCGGACGCATTAAGTAAAATAGCCTCCACCAGCTTCGCCCACCTAACAAAGCAAGTGTTGGTTGAAGTCTTGAAAAACAAGTCAATAGAGGAAAAAGAAGTGATGGCCGTAGTAGAAGAAGAAGGGGACACTTGGATGACCCCGCTCTTTGAATATTTGAAAGATGGAGTACTCCCCGCGAATCTGAAATAAGCAAGAAAGCTAAAAGCAAGACAATACTCCATCATCAGCGGAATCTTGTTCCGAAAATCATTTCTGGAGCCGTGGTTACGATGTGTGGGTCCGGCACAGGCAAACTACGTGATCAGAGAAATTCATGAAGGTTCATGCAGCATGCACTCCGGCCCACGCGCTATTGTGGCAAAGGCGTTAAGGTCCGGATATTATTGGCCCACAATGCACAGGGACGCAAGAGAGGTTATAAACAAATGCCGAGATTGTCAAGTACACCGTCCGGTTCCCAAGAACCCCCAGCATAACTTGACTCCTATCACCTCTCCTTGGCCGTTCTACAAATGGGGCATAGACATCTGCGGCCCATTTCCAGAAGCTCCAGGAAGAATCAAGTATCTGATAGTAGCAATAGACTACTTCATAAAGTGGATCGAGGCCAAAGCCCTCACAACCATCACCGGCAACCAGGTAAAAAAGTTCGTATGGGACAATATTGTGTGCAGGTTCGGCCTGCCAGGGGAAATAGTGGCGGACAACGCCAAACAGTTCAGGGATAATCCTTTCAAAGATTGGTGCGAAAAGCTCAATATCAAGCAGCGGTTTGCCTCGGTCAAACATCCGCAGGCAAATGGGTTGGTCGAAAGAGCAAACCGAAGCTTGGGTGAAGGGATCAAGGCCAGAATTGACCAAGGAAGCCGGGATTGGCTAGAAGAGCTACCACATGTACTCTGGGCGCACAGAACGATGATCAAATCTAGTAATGGAGACACGCCGTTCTCCCTAACTTATGGGACGGAGGCCGTGATACCCGTGGAGATCGGAAGGCCATCCCTCAGGTGTGCTCTATTTGACCCAATCGCAAATGATGAAGCTCTACAGCTGAATCTAGATCTTGTGGAAGAAAGGAGAGAAGTCGCGGCTATTGAAGAGGCAAGGAGTAAGTCCAGAATGGAAAAATACTACAATGCCAAAGTCCGCAGAACAAGCTTCAAGCCAGGCGACTTTGTCTACCGCAACAAAGATGCTAGCCTTGTGGAAAACACTGGGAAGTTGGGCTCCAAGTGGGAGGGCCCATATGAAGTGGTGGAAGCACTAGGAAAAGGAGCATACAAGCTCCGAAACCAACGTGGTCAAGACATACCCCGAACTTGGAACATTCGGAATCTCAAAAGATGCTATTTGTAATTAAATGTAAGTATTCCCACATTTTGTATACGGTCACGGTTCAATCCGGCCGCGGGAACTCACGTTCACAAATTTAGCCATCTCTTATGTACTTTATTTTATGATTAATGAAATGTGGAGTCCGATCAACTCCACAAATTTTCCAAAAAATTTACTTGCATGTCTTACTATTACTACTTGTTATAAACATGCGAAAGCCGGACATCAATTCCGCAACCATAAAAATACGTAAGAGGCATTGCAAGCCCGGCATGAGGACATCGCACCTCCAATTATCTAAGGCATATAAGTTGTATTGCAAACCCATTGACCTACCAAGCTATCCCCGGAAATCCTAAGTACGGACACACAAAGATAGTACCTTAAGTCCGGCCGTATGAGCCCCGAAAAAAACAAATATATGACAAAAAACCAAGTGTTAATACACGTCAAAAGGGTTAAGTTATATTCATAAGTCACATTACAATATACGCGGATACATCCATCCGGACTACATCAAAAGAAGATAAAGATTCTAAGCTTCACATTCACGGCAGGGTAGGTATAGTCAAAATACCTCCCAGACAACAGCCATAGCAAACTAACTCTCGGGCTCCTTACCATCTAGAATGGAGGAGTCAAACATGTCATCATGTTTTACGCCCCTGTCTCCGGCTGCAGTGGTTTCGGAGACAACACTGGTCATAGGTTTGGCAGATGAGGGATCCGTACTGGAGGAGGGCTTGGAAGCAACAGGAGTAGGAAGCACAATAGCGAGCCCCTTATCACTATAATCAAACTCCACCCCGTATGTCCTGTTCTTGTGCTCTTTGTAAGCTTCAACAGCCCTGGGGCGGCGCGTAACAAGCCGAAGCACGGACTCCGAAAGCACGGTCTCTTCCGCAACCAGAGGTTTAAAAGTATATTCCCCGGTTTCGGGATGACGTTCTTCCTCCAGTACCAGCTGGGCCATCAGGTACTCCAAAGGGGCATCCTTACAGGCTTCAAGAGATTCCAGCAAGGGGAAAGGCACATTCGCCAACCTATGTACCGCGGCCTCATAATACTCCTCGGCTTTAGGATTGTAAGCTTCAATCTGTTCAAGCTTAACACCTTTTGATCCATGAATAACCCCAGCCTCTAAACCCTGGCGCACACCATCTAAAATTGCCGCGGTTATACAATCTCCAAGTCTTTTCTTCAAATCGAAAGACTCTTTAAACTTGTGAAAAGCATACCGGAAGCCATGACCAATAATCCAACTCCGGCCTTCAATAGCTCTTAGACACTGAGGAAAGAGTTCCGTGTCAAATTCTTCATTGATAGCAACCAGCCTTTTGTCCATCTCCGCTAGATGTTTTTTAAAAGTCACATGGGCGGAACTCATACTTTCCTCAACAATCTTCTCCGTCTGCTCTTGAACCTGCTTCTCCAAAGTACCGCATATGACTTCCAAGCCAGATACCTTTTCGTTCAACATCTTATTCTCGCCACGAAGCTCTATAATTTCTGTAGCCAGCCCCGCATTCTTTTGAATCAAGGACTCAACCATGGCCGTTGCCGGGGATAACCTTTTCACTTCAGCACGGAGCTCATCCAGCTCCTTATCCTTGGCTTCCACGGCCGATTGCAGAGTAGACACTTGGCCGCGGAGTTTAGAAGACCCGGCAGTTTCACCCTCCAACTCAGCAATCCTAGCTCTCAAACCAGATAACAACTTCTCCTTCGTCTCCAACTTTTTACTCAGCTTGTTATTCCACTGCAACTCATACTCCAGCCTTAGACGAACCTTAGAATTCAGGCAAATATGACGGGAGGAATGGAGGTTATACTCATCTAGCAGGTCTTGGGAAGACATATCCCTCATCAGGGACACATATCCAGGAGTAGCCACGTTGTCCACTATGCTGCGGCAAACCTACGGGTCGTCCATCTTAAAATCATTAGTGGGCAGCCACTTAGGAACATAAGTGGAGGAAGCTTCAGTAGTATCAACTGTAACAGACTGATAAAAATCCCCGGAAGACTCACCAAAACCGTGATCATCCTCATCCTCATCCTTATCCTCATCCTCATCTTCAACCTCAACCTCAACATGACCGGATGTACCTCCAACATCCTGCGGATGCGATCCTTCAGAAACCGGACCTAGAAACTCCAGATGCACTGACGAAGTATGCTCCACAGCCGGAACCTCAGAAGCCCCAACTGTACCATACTCATGTGTCGGGGTGGCAGAAGAAGAAGTAAGGACGGTGGCATTTTTCATAATGTCTGCGTCCGTATGAGCCCCGGAACGCACCAAGTCAGACCCCGACTCATCTTGAAGTTCAAATATTGGAGGGTCCTCCTTGGGAATCTCATCTAAAAAATAACAAAACACATGTTTAAAAAAAAAACAAAAAAAAAACAAAAAAGAAAGGAAGCAAGCAAATTATACCTGACCCAACCGCTGTCTCTTTGCGAGAAAGCTTCTTCCTCTTCTTAGCCTTCTCCGGCTCCTTCTCAATCTTCTCGGGCGCATCAAACATCACCCTCTTCTTCCCAGTTTTCTTCTCCGCCTTGACTGTTGCTATCTCATCCACAACGGTGTGCTCCACAACCTTCAAAATACCCTCGGACGGTTCAACGACGCGCCCAACTGTCTTCGCCCTCAACGTTTTCTCATCCTTCTCCAAGGTGCGTTCCCCGGACTTCACCTTAAACACGTCCGATTGGGAAATATACGCAAACAAATCCATCTTTGCAAAGAACAATAAAACCAAGTTAGATACGAATAAACACAAACAGAAGATAGCAAGAAAACGAATATAACAACCCACCCGTCTCATCTGGCCATAAAAAGGTCGGGCGGCAACTATCGTCGTCCCAAGTTTGGCTCAGTCCTATCACATTCAAAAAAGTCTCCGGATATTTCTTAAAGGGGGCCCTATTGGTGTCAAGGAGCCGCAACAACTCTAAATCCAAACCCTTGTTAGAAGGAGGAGGGTCGCGAAATTCTATGGACGCCTTCTCATACCACGGAATGTCCAAGGGAAAGATGGTTTTCTTCACAAAAAAGAAACAGTCCTTCCAGTTCTTGACCGAATCTAAGGCGGACGTATAACAGACGGGAACAACTAAAGTTTTAGGACCTTTCCTCTTCTCTAGTGTCATCCAACCATTGTTAACACCGGCGTAATAAAATTTCCTAAATAAGTTAACACTAGGGCTACCACCGTGTACGCGGCAAAGAATCTCAAAATGACTAATCCTACATGCCGCTAAAACGGACAGTTGCGATAAATGAATCTGGAAATACTCCAGAACACGAAGCAAGAACAATGAAAGGGGAATCCTAAAATTACCTAACTCAAAAAACCTAGTATATACACCTATCTTGCCTTCCGAGGCATCCCTAATGTTATCTAAGGGTCCGGGCGCTTGAGGCTGAAGATGGCCCGGAATTTTATACTTTTCACAAAAATCATTTACATCTTCCTGAGAGTTTGGAAGTTACAGTACTTATATGGTCAGGCGCCATTCTAAATAATAAGGAAGAACGGGTTTGAAAGAAGCCTAACCTGAAGACCTAAGTCTGGATATAAAAGATAGCAAAAGTTGAAAAGGCGGGTGATGTTCTGTTCTAAAAGAAGGAAGATTATTAACTGTGTGTGGAAAAAGTTTAACAATGGTGTAAATCTTGGTATTTATAGCCACACACGCACGTGCTACCACTCCAATCAAAAGGACACAAAATTGCCACGTCCCCGGATACTTATTGGACGGTCACAGATCTAACCAGATGAACCGTCAAGATGGTCGCAGAAAACGAATGGCCAGCCACCAAAGACGTCACATCAGTCAGTAATTGCGTGGGTAAAAAAATGTTTCACGATTACCCATGACAGCTGGTTACCATCAAACCCGCGGAAAGTGGAATGTCTAGTCAGCAACATGGGACACGTATTGATGTCAACCATGGAGGCTATAAAAGCTTTCAACAAGACGCGACTTCTCAAAACCGCGGAACACACAAAATAAAAAGTCTAGAACACTTGCTCTTCAACAAAACAAGTATACTAGACTGGGGGGACTTGATCGTGTATAGTATCCCCGGACCCATCCCAATGGGCCGGGTATGCTCATAACCTAAACCGCGGCAGAGCCAATACGTACTATAGACTCCAGTCTTGCCAAGCCAAGATAAGATTGTGCCCCGGCCTCTCTAGACCGGGGCAGAACACATCCTCAGCCGCGGTCATGCCATCGAAAGCCAGATATTTCGGGATTGTGTTTCCCACTTGATCTGACATTTACCAACTACGGTAAGGGGCAGGTTGACTTATACTCTGACACTTACCTACCCGGTAAGGTATGTGTCAGCCCGCTCGTTCCCGAGGCAGCTACAGTAAGTATATGGGTAGTATAAATACCCCCATCTCATTTATTACCACACCTAACAGCATTTACTTTCACCTAGTCCGCACCTAAACTATCTCTCTCAGTCAATATACTTACTCTCACACCGGAGGCCAACCGCGGAACCCCCCCTTTCGCGGTAAGACTAACGGTGTTACTTTCTCTTAGCAACTCAGGAAGTTACTTAGTGCAAGACTGATGCGCGTGATGTGTCGTTGCGGTTTAGCAGTTTTAATGCCTACTCAAGTTTTAAATTTATATTTAGCCGACTTATCAATAACACACACACTTAACGAGCAGTGTACCCGGTCAGTATGAAGATAATGGTAAGTAGAGTGTCGATCACTAAGAGTGGAACGTATTATCTAGTTATTCTAATCAGTATTTTAATATCCTAACGCAAGGGGGTTTCAGCCTAAGAGACTGGCACGATTTGTTGCAATTAAATAATAAAATAAACCAATAGGCACGAATCAGCAAGTAGCACACACGTACACAAATAGATACTCGAGACAATAAGAGGGCTGTCCTTATGATTAAGTAGTTTGTCACTTGTTTTATTGATAGCTTTATATGAAGTGTATGTAGTTAACCCTTTCTCGTTGGTCCTATTCTTATCGGCGAGTAAACCCTTAATGATTACTTATGTCTAAAAGTTATTCCTAAGTGATCAATTTAGAAACAACCGTGGGAGCCACATTATGTCCCGCAGTCAAATGCCCGCAAGCCACTAATAAACACAGAGGTTATCAATGCACTAATAAGTAGTAACCAAAGACATCAACATATAAACTTTAATTAATGGGAAAGCAAGTATTAAAGGGAGTGCAATCTTTCCGTTGTCACATTACACAAGCCACCAATCCTGATGAATTAAAGTTTGCTAACACAATAAAACAAAACTACTTAATGAATTAAATACATGCAGCACCTTCTTACAGCTCTTGTATCTTTGATTTGGGTGTGTCTTGTGCTGCCTCCTTGACTGAATTCGTCCTTTGTTCCTATTGTTCGGTCTTCGGTGTTAGGGTTTTTGGAACTCTTAATTCGTCTAGTCTACGGGGTATTTATAGTTTCTGTCTGAGGGAAGATGCGGCGCATCTACTAAGTAGATGCGGCGCATGTACTTAACTTCGCGTGGGGTCCAAGATTATAATATTCAGGAATATTCTTACACCGCCAGAAGATGCGGCGTAACTCTTGATTAGATGCGGCGCATGTCCTCTTGTATCTTGGATCGTATCTGGTGATATCTTGATAGAGATGCGGCGCATGTCGAGAGTGAGATGCGGCGCATCTGGAGCAGAATTGACTTGATCTAGTCCATGTCAGTAGACTTTCACTTTATGCACGTTTTGCTCCATTATTAGTCCAAAATCGCTAAGTTTCACCAAATGCTTGTTTTTACCTGAGAATTACAAAAGTAAACGATTAAGTATCAATCCTCATACATAATATAGTAAAACAAGTCAAATTAATAGGATAAATGATAGTAATAAAATGTACTTATTTGAGTTCATCAAATATCCCCCCACTTGAACTTTACTTGTCCCCAAGTAAACCTTAGAATTTCATTTATGAAAATGTATCCTAAAAGATGTTTAGGATTTATTTTTATATTTAAGCATGTATTCGTTCATTTCATAATCACACAACTAAACACTTAACGAATTAGAAGTAAAATAAAATAAGTCGATAAAAGCAAATCTAATCGTTTAACTGTCCAGTCGCGACGAATATTCTATCATAAGCTTGGCAATTATACACATCTCCACCACTAAAGCTAAGGAATAACAAGTCTAAAGCGGTAAAAAGGGTTTTTAGGCTTAAGGGTTAATTATTCTTAATCACTATCGATCTCAAATTCCAGAAAAGGCGACAAAATCACAAATACATGATCGAATCCACGAACACGATACTTGCAATTGCTCAAATCCTTAACTCGAATAGGCTAAAGATAGGTCCAAACTTCACCAATAATAATATATCAAAAAGGGCGACAAAATCATAAATACATAGCCGAATCCACGACTACGATACTTAAGATTGCTCAAATCCCTAATCTCAATAAATCAAAGGTTCGGTTGGATAAAGAATAATACAGGGTATGGATAATATTTAGGATATAAATTGGTGTAAAAATAAAAATAAACAAAACAAAACAAATAAATTAAAATCCTAAGTGTGGTTAATCACTATCCCAACCATCCCATGAATAAGACTCATATCATCGAATAACTCACGCTTTAACACTTGAAACACACGCTTTAGGTAGACACGAATTATACTCAACAAAATCTTAATCAAAGAATAAATCTTAATTGGCGTTCCCATAACTGCCAATTCCCATTCAATCCATAGATATAGTACAACAAATAGTGGTGATATCGACCACTTACATAACTCTACATCGTTGGCTTAAAATAAACATCCAACTCTTTTTTTTTCTTTCTTTTTTCTTTTCTTATTTTTTCGATTTTTTTTTTTTTTTTTTTTTTTTTTTTTTTAATAAATGTAGATGTGTAAAATTTCACCACATCACTATAACTTTCTTTCCGGATAATTTTTTTCATACTTTTCATACTTTCAGAAATAACGGTAATAGTGAAAGTAGTAAACACACGAAAAATAAACTCAAAGATATACAATATTTACTTTCACTCCAATTGCATTGTGCAATTTCCCGACCTAACCATAGATAATGAATTACGCACGCGAACACAGGTAATGTAAGGAAACACACTCTGCCTATAGCAATTAACCAACCACGGATTCTAATCTACAGGGTAGGCTAAGGTGTAAGGGTGTAACGAAACATTTTTAAACATAGGTGTAAGAAACGAAAGGAATGGCTCTGAGTGTTTTTCTAGGGGTATCTTACTCTAAAAATGAGAGTAACAAAAGGTTTTATACGGGGGTTAACTAACCAGTGTGGTTAGCTAATAACACATAACATATAAAGGCTATTTGGTGTAATCCTAGAATTTTACCAATTTAGACAAGTCATTCCAATTATATAAATAATACTCATTATGGTGGTCTCGAATAGTATACAAGCCAAGTTCTAAAGTTTACAAGTCACCGGCACACTCATAGATTTGTGAATTTTGAAAAATCACAATTTTTGAAAATAACGTCATGTGTGCAGTTATGTAACTTAGATCTTAAACAAAAACATGCTAAAAAATTTTTAAGTTTGATATATTAAGCACATTTTAAGCATAATTTTTGAAAAAGTTTAGGACAAGTAATTGTTAAGTGTTCTAATTCTCCAATCCCCCCACTTAAGTTAAACAACGTCCTCGTTGTTTGTATAAAAGGTTAAAAACTGGAAAATAAAAGAATTAGAACAGAAAAACTCCCCTGAGATTTGCTCGGTATGATCCTCCATTAGTATAAGAGCAAAAATCATCTTTCTTGTGGATTAGAACGTTAAAGCTTCATACTTGATGTATCCACAGGAAATCCAGGAAACTATAATACCACCAACACTTTAAAACACACCTAAGATAAGAAAGGTTCAAACTTGCATAATACATTAGTAGTTAGGAAAAATAGAACTTAAAAATTAAAACTGAAAATCATCAGGTCAGTCGATGCGCCGTATCTTATTGAAGAAGATACGCCGTATCGAGCCTGGAATAGTACGGATCAGAATAAAGATGCGCCGCATCCTTAACCAGGGATGCGCCGCATTAAAATAAACTGATAAATAGTTTTAAAGTCGAAAATAAAAATGCAGAAAAATAAAATAAGATATGACCATTGCAGGAGATGCGTCGCATCTCAGAACTGAGATGCGCCGTATCTTCGTGCGGCCTGGACTGACTCGACACAGAAAACAGAATAATAAAAGATAAATCCGGGTTGTCTCCCGGTAAGCACTTGTCTTTATTCCAGAGTCTTCAAGTTAGACTCACGTTCAGCTCAGCAATAAGTCCTAGTTGGTCAGGGATACGGCGCTTTGGATATTTAGATCCGCCGTATCTCTATGTTAGTTAACGAAATTTAAATGAAGAACGTACCTTGGCCTCCGCAACACAGTTCCTTATACATCAAATTTGGGTAAAAACGGCACACCATATAGATGAATTCAAAATAAGAGTAATAGGCATAAACGTTTCATTAATAATTGTAATCTTATTGTTTAGTGGATAAGGATTTATTCCGAGGTTAGGAACAAATATCGTTTTTGAGCATACAAAATTAAGATTACGAATTGAATCAGACGTATAATAAGGATAATAAAACTGAGATCATAGTGTAGAGAACTTTCCTTTGGGCAGTTGAATTATCGTAGAGTTTACCTGGGATTCTATTTCAAGAATTAAAGAAGTTCAATGTTACCAGTACTGAGTTTTCCTCCACTCATGTCGTCTTATGTTCGGTCACTTCAGCTAGCGTCTCTTGGTTTGGTTCAGAATGTAATCCTTCTTAGTGATGCTTGAGTCATCATTTATCCTGAAAATAAACAACTTGCACAGGAGAGTAGCAGACCGATCAAGGTAAATATCAAAAATCAACTATATTTATCAAATCATATTCGTCGTATTAACAAAAGTTAATGCGCCGTATTTTCGTTACGTTTAAAAATAAAAGATTTTTGATTCAGTGAGATGCGCCGTATCGACAGAGATCGATACGCCGTATCTGTTTAATAATTCGCAAACTGTTTTTAATTAAAATAATAGATACGCCGTATCTGCGAAAGCAGATGCGTCGTATGGTGTTAATGTTTAGAAAATTTTTATTATTAAAAACAGATACGCCGTATCTGCAAAAGCAGATGCGTCGTATTACTTTATCGCTTAGAAAAATTTTCTTGTTAAAAACAGATACGCCGTATCTTGGGGAAAAGATGCGTCGTATCGAATTAATTAAACGCGTTGTATTAAAAAAAAATTAAACGCAATACGCCGTATCTGAGAGATCAGATGCGCCGTATCGTTTGATTTAGCACAGTACAACGATAGCAGAACAGAAAAATACGAAAAATAAAAACAAAAATTAAACACACAAACAAAAATAAACACACAAAAATAAAAAGAAAACAATTAACACACAATACAACAAATATGCAAAATAGTACAATGATGCAATTAATCTAAATAAAAGAAAAACCTAATTAAAATACTAATCAAATTAACAGATAATAACAATTCACTCCCCGGCAGCGGCGTCAAAAACTTGATGCGCGTGATGTGTCGTTGCGGTTTAGCAGTTTTAATGCCTACTCAAGTTTTAAATTTATATTTAGCCGACTTATCAATAACACACACACTTAACGAGCAGTGTACCCGGTCAGTATGAAGATAATGGTAAGTAGAGTGTCGATCACTAAGAGTGGAACGTATTATCTAGTTATTCTAATCAGTATTTTAATATCCTAACGCAAGGGGGTTTCAGCCTGAGAGACTGGCACGATTTGTTGCAATTAAATAATAAAATAAACCAATAGGCACGAATCAGCAAGTAGCACACACGTACACAGATAGATACTCGAGACAATAAGAGGGCTGTCCTTATGATTAAGTAGTTTGTCACTTGTTTTATTGATAGCTTTATATGAAGTGTATGTAGTTAACCCTTTCTCGTTGGTCCTATT
Source organism: Artemisia tridentata subsp. tridentata (assembly GCA_021014915.2). Lineage (NCBI taxonomy): Eukaryota > Viridiplantae > Streptophyta > Magnoliopsida > Asterales > Asteraceae > Artemisia > Artemisia tridentata. The sequence goes on along the minus strand of CP139505.1, from coordinate 405,193,046 downwards.
CTTATCGGCGAGTAAACCCTTAATGATTACTTATGTCTAAAAGTTATTCCTAAGTGATCAATTTAGAAACAACCGTGGGAGCCACATTATGTCCCGCAGTCAAATGCCCGCAAGCCACTAATAAACACAGAGGTTATCAATGCACTAATAAGTAGTAACCAAAGACATCAACATATAAACTTTAATTAATGGGAAAGCAAGTATTAAAGGGAGTGCAATCTTTCCGTTGTCACATTACACAAGCCACCAATCCTGATGAATTAAAGTTTGCTAACACAATAAAACAAAACTACTTAATGAATTAAATACATGCAGCACCTTCTTACAGCTCTTGTATCTTTGATTTGGGTGTGTCTTGTGCTGCCTCCTTGACTGAATTCGTCCTTTGTTCCTTCTGTTCGGTCTTCGGTGTTAGGGTTTTTGGAACTCTTAATTCGTCTGGTCTACGGGGTATTTATAGTTTCTGTCTGAGGGAAGATGCGGCGCATCTACTAAGTAGATGCGGCGCATGTACTTAACTTCGCGTGGGGTCCAAGATTATAATATTCAGGAATATTCGTACACCGCCAGAAGATGCGGCGTAACCCTTGATTAGATGCGGCGCATGTCCTCTTGTATCTTGGATCGTATCTGGTGATATCTTGATAGAGATGCGGCGCATGTCGAGAGTGAGATGCGGCGCATCTGGAGCAGAATTGACTTGATCTAGTCCATGTCAGTAGACTTTCACTTTATGCACGTTTTGCTCCATTATTAGTCCAAAATCGCTAAGTTTCACCAAATGCTTGTTTTTACCTGAGAATTACAAAAGTAAACGATTAAGTATCAATCCTCATACATAATATAGTAAAACAAGTCAAATTAATAGGATAAATGATAGTAATAAAATGTACTTATTTGAGTTCATCAAAGACCGACACCCGCCAAGAGCTAGCCGAACCTAGGCATGGCAAGTGTGCCTGAGATTTGTACTAACAATGCACGAGTTTTAGGCATGTCTAATATTGATGAACTCAAATAAGTACATTTTATTACTATCATTTATCCTATTAATTTGACTTGTTTTACTATATTATGTATGAGGATTGATACTTAATCGTTTACTTTTGTAATTCTCAGGTAAAAACAAGCATTTGGTGAAACTTGGCGATTTTGGACTAATAATGGAGCAAAACGTGCATAAAGTGAAGAGTCTACTGAAATGAAGAAGATCAAGACTAATCTGCTCCAGATGCGCCGCATCTCACTATCAACATGCGCCGCATCTCTATCAAGATGTCACCAGATACGATCCAAGATACAAGAGGACATGCGCCGCATCTAATCAAGAGTTACGCCGCATCTTCTGGCGGTGTACGAATATTCCTGAATATTATAATCTTGGACCCCACGCGAAGTTACGTACATACGCCGCATCTACTTAGTAGATGCGCCGCATCTTCCCTCAGACACAAACTATAAATACCCCGTAGACCAGACGAGATAAAAGAGTTCGAAACCCTAAAACCGAAGTTCGGACAGCAGAGCAAAAGGACGAATTCAGTCAAGAGGCAGCACAAGACACACCCAAATCGAAGATACAAGAGCTGTAAGAAGGTGCTGCATGTATTTAATTCATTAAGTAGTTTTGTTTTATTGTTTTAGCAAACTTTAATTCATCAAGATTGGTGGCTTGTGTAATGTGGCAACGGAAAGATTGCACTCCCTTAAAACTGCTTTCTCATTAATTAAAGTTTATATGTTGATGTCTTTGGTTACTACTTATTAGTGCATTGATAACCTCTGTGTTTATTAGTGGCTTGCGGGCATCTGACTGCGGGACAAGATGTGGCTCCCACGGTTGTTTCTAAATTGATCACTTAGGAATGACTTTTAGACATAAGTAATCATTAAGGGTTTACTCGCCGATAAGAATAGGACCAACGAGAAAGGGTTAATTACATACACTTCATATAAAGCTATCAATAAAACAAGTGACAATCTACTTAATCATAAGGACAGCCCTCTTATTGTCTCAAGTATCTATCTGTGTACGTGTGTGCTACTTGCTGATTCGTGCCTATTGTTTATTTTACTATTTAATTGCAAACAAAACTGTGCCAGTCTCTCAGGCTGAAACCCCCTTGCGTTAGGATATTAAAATACTGATTAGATTAACGAGATTATACGTTCCACTCTTAGTGATCGACACTCTACTTACCATTATCTTCATACTGACCGGGTACACTGCTCGTTAAGTGTGTGTGTTATTGATAAGTCGGCTAAATATAAATTTAAAACTTGAGTAGGCATTAAAACTGCTAAACCGCAACGACACATCACGCGCATCAAGTTTTTGGCGCCGTTGCCGGGGAGTGAATTGTTATTTTCTGTTAATTTGATTAGTATTTTAATTAGGTTTTTCTTTTTATTAGATTAAATTGCTTCATTGTACTATTTTGCATATTTGTTGTATTGTGTGTTATTTGTTTGCTTTTGTTTTTATTTTTGTGTGTTTTATTTTTGTTTCGTGTGTTTAATTTTTATTTTTATTTTTCGTATTTTTCTGTTCTGCTATCGTTGTACTGTGCTAAATCAAACGATACGGCGCATCTGATCTCTCAGATACGGCGTATTGCGTTTAATTTTTATATACAACGCGTTTAATTAATTCGATACGACGCATCTTTTCCCCAAGATACGGCGTATCTGTTTTTAACAAGAAAATTTTTCTAAGCGATAAAGTAATACGACGCATCTGCTTTTGTAGATACGGCGTATCTGTTTTGATAAAAATTTTTCTAAACGTTAACGCCATACGACGCATCTGCTTTCGCAGATACGGCGTATCTATTATTTTAATTAAAAACAGTTTGCGAATTATTAAACAAATACGGCGTATCGATTTCCGTCGATACGGCGCATCTTACTGAATCAAAAATCTTTTATTTTTAAACGTAACGAAAATACGGCGCATTAACTTTTGTTAATACGACGAATATAATTTGATAAATATAGTTGATTTTTGATATTTACTTTGATCGGTCCGCTACTCTCGTGTGCAAGTTGTTTATTTTCAGGATAAATGATGACTCAAGCATCACCAAGAAGGATTACATTCTGAACCAAACCAAGAGACGCTAGCTGAAGTGACCGAACATAAGACGGGAAGAGTGGAGGAAAACTCAGTACTGGTAACATTGAACTTCTTTAATTCTTGAAATAGAATCCCAGGTAAACTCTACGATAATTCAACTGCCCAAAGGAAAGTTCTCTACACTATGATCTCAGTTTTATTATCCTTATTATACGTCTGATTCAATTCGTAATCTTAATTTTGTATGCTCAAAAACGATATTTGTTCCTAACCTCGGAATAAATCCTTATCCGCTAAACAATAAGATTACGATTATTAATGAAACGTTTATGCCTATTACTCTTATTTTGAATTCATCTATATGGTGTGCCGTTTTTACCCAAATTTGATGTATAAGGAACTGTGTTGCGGAGGCCAAGGTACGTTCTTCATTTAAATTTCGTTAACTAACATAGAGATACGGCGGATCTAAATATCCGAAGCGCCGTATCCCTGACCAACTAGGACTTATTGACTAGTCAACGGAATTAACTAGATACGGCGCATCCCAATTTTCTAATACGGCGCATCGTGTCGCCTTATAAATACGACGGGAATACGCCGCATAAATACACACAGTTAAGAACACGCACTAAAATTATACTCAAAATCCGATCATCTTTCTTCAATCCGCCTTTAATCCGAGCATTAAAACGTTCTCCTAATCACAAATACTAAGGTAATTGTTACATTTCGATTTAATTTTGATTAATACGAAAATTAGGGTTTATAGGATTGAATCGATTCGCGCTTAAACGATATAGGGATGTGATTAGAACTTGGAATTAATTATTTCCCCTAAGTTAATTTTGGATTTGGACATCGAATTTGGCACTAATTGAATCGACCGAAAATTTAGGTTTTGGGTTTGATTTTGAATATTTAGCGGGAAGGTAAATTAGCTGTGGTTGATTGAGATATTTGAACTGATATAAGGAGAATATTATACTGTGATATTTAGTGGAAGTTTACGTCACGGATACGGATTCTTGAAAAACGTGCCTAACCCTTTATTTTATGCTGATATGCTTTTAGATGCGGCGCATCTAGGTTGATTAATGCGGCGTAACGACCTATTTCAAAATTGCTAAAATTTTAGATACGCCGTATTGATTAATCTAGATACGACGCATCTCAATACGCCGTATCTGTTGTCTTGCCCCGCATCTCTTATACTTTATACAGATACGCCGCATTGATTTAATCAAATGCGCCGTATCTACCTTACTTGCAGACTGTTTACTGACTTTGAATGTTTATTTCAGATGACACTACCAGATATCGCACAAAGGCACCAATGGTTACGATTCGAGAACATGGGACTTACTGATGGCACTCTAGAGGATTATTTGCATAGGCTTGACTCAGTTTACTTCAAGAAAATATTCAGAGTCCAGGTTCTGAATTTTGACGACGTGGGATTGATCGGTGGTGGACATGCAGCTGCGAGCTTACAGCGTCGTATGGAGATGGTTGTTGTTGGAGGTGATGATGAGGTGGAGTTCAGGTCTAGTGCTTGGGAGCGACTGTTTAGGGTTGACGAGCCTCTGATTAGGGAGCTCATGCTGGAGTTCTTTAGCACTATTCATTACAGAGAGACGGATGTGGAGATTGATACAGCTGACACTCTGGTGTTCAGGTTAGGAGGTGTGCACAGGCAGATGTCGATGAGGCAGTTTATTTTAGCCTTGGGTCTACACACTGAGGAGGAGCTTGGATCTGCTGGGTTTGCCAGGTACTGGGCTGAGAGTTTACGGGTTGTCCCTGACAGAGGGGTATTCAGTGATTACTGGTTTAGGATTTCTTCGGGGGGCGACATCACTACTTCCACCCCCTCATATACTTTGATCAGGGAGCCGATGAGGAGGCTGTGTCACAGGCTGATTGCACTTACTATTGCTGGGAGGGGTCAGTCGCCTGAAAAGGTGACCACTCTGGACCTCTTCCTACTTAGGAGCATGGATGAGGGGATGCCGGTGAACATCCCCCACTTTTTGGCACACTACCTCCACCGATCAGCTGCTGGGAGAGATCGGAGGAGCCACATGACTGGCGGGCATTTTGTTTCGAGGCTGGCCCGCCATTTTGGAGTTATTGGAGCAGAGATTCCAGCGGGGCTGGAGGTTGTGGTGGCTCGTCTCCCAGTTATCGATAGGGACTATTTGGTTAGACTGGCGATCTGCCAGGTGGCTGCTGGGGGCCACTTTTGGGCAGCATTAGGGCCCGCCAGAGCTGCAGGGGCGGAGGCGGAGCAGGGAGGACCTCAGGATCCTCCGGCTGCTGCTCCTGCCGACGAGGAGGTGCCACAGGCACCAGTACCCCCACGCACCGTGATTCAGAGACTCGACGCAGTCGAGGAAGAGGTGATGGTACTGAGGAGAGACTTAGAGTGGGTGGTCAGGAGTGTGAGCAGACTATTAGAGCATCAGGGTATCACCCACACCCGTCCTGATGGTACTAAGGTTACGGGAGTAGCACGTACGTACGAGCGCAGAGTCCGCCAGAGGACTGATGGAGCCAGCACTTCTGGGACCCATCCGGACGACACCGCTCACCCATGATCTTACCCTTTTGTTTTACTGACATTGTTCCACACATTATTATTATTTTTTTTTGGATTGTACTTATCGTTATTCTTATGCTTATGTTTAATGTTTCAGTTTATATTTCTTGTTATGTTTGACGAAGACTGGCATTAAGTTCAGCACGAGAGTACGAGAGGACGTATGAGATTAGACCGTGGAACGAGTCATTTTTGCAACAGACTGTTAACAGTCTGTTTGGTTACTACATGCGCCGTATCTGCTTAAACAGATGCGACGCATCCTATCCTTTATTTCATTTTCATTTTAATTTTCGACTTTAAAACTATTTATCAGTTTATTTTTAATGCGGCGCATCCCTGGTTAAGGATGCGGCGCATCTTTATTCTGATCCGTATTAATTCCAGGCTCGATACGGCGTATCTTCTTCAATAAGATACGGCGCATCGACTGACCTGATGATTTTCAGTTTTAATTTTTAAGTTTTATTTTTCCTAACTACTAATGTATTATGCAAGTTGAACCTTTCTTATCTTAGGTGTGTTTTAAAGTGTTGGTGGTATTATAGTTTCCTGGATTTCCTGTGGATACATCAAGTATGAAGCTTTAACGTTCTAATCCACAAGAAAGATGATTTTTGCTCTTACACTAATGGAGGATCATACCGAGCAAATCTCAGGGGAGTTTTTCTGTTCTAATTCTTTTTATTTTCCAGTTTTTAACCTTTTATACAAACAACGAGGACGTTGTTTAACTTAAGTGGGGGGATAGGAGAATTAGAACACTTAACACTTACTTGTCCTAAACTTTTTCAAAAATTATGCTTAAAATGTGCTTAATATATCAAACTTAAAAAAAAAAAAATTTTTTAGCATGTTTTTGTTTAAGATCTAAGTTACATAACTGCACACATGACGTTATTTTCAAAAATTGTGATTTTTCCAAAATTCACAAATCTATGAGTGTGCCGGTGACTTGTAAACTTTAGAACTTGGCTTGTATACTATTCAAGACCACCATAATGAGTATTATTTATTTAATTGGAATGACTTGTCTAACTTGGTAAAATTCTAGGATTACAACCAAATAGCCTTTATATGTTATGTGTTATTAACTAACTACACTGGTTAGTTAACCCCCGTATAAACCCTTTTGTTACTCTCATTTTTAGAGTAAGATACCCCTAGAAAAACACTCAGAGCCATTCCTTTCGTTTCTTACACCTATGTTTAAAATGTTTCGTTACACCCTTACACCTTAGCCTACCCTGTAGATTAAAGTCCGTGGTTGGTTAATTGCTATAGGCAGAGTGTGTTTCCTTACATTACCTGTGTTCGCGTGCGTAATTCATTATCTATGGTTAGGTCGGGAAATTGCACAATGCAATTGGAGTGAAAGTAAATATTGTATATTTTAGAGTTTATTTTTCGTGTGTTTACTACTTTCACTATTACCATTATTTCTGAAGTTATGAAAAGTATGAAAAAATTATCCGGAAAGAAAGTTGTAGTGATGTGGTGAAATTTTACACATCTATGTTTATGTTTCAAAAAAAAAAAAAAAAAAAAAAAAAAAAAAAAAAAAAAAAAAAAAAAAAAAAAAAAGAAAAAATGAGAAAAGAAAAAGAAAGAAAAGAGAGTTGGATGTTTATTTTAAGCCAACGATGTAAAGTTATGTAAGTGGTTCATATGGCCACTATTTGTTGTACTATATCTATGGATTGAATGGGAATTGGCAGTTATGGGAACGCCAATTAAGGTTTATTCTTTGATTAAGATCTTGTTGAGTATAATTCGTGTCTACCTAAAGCGTGTGTTTCAAGTGTTAAAGCGTGAGTTATTCAATGATATGAGTCTTATTCATGGGATGGTTGGGATAGTGATTAACCACACTTAGGATTTTAATTTATTTGTTTTGTTTATTTTTTATTTTACACCAATTTATATCCCAAATATTATCCATACCCTATATTATTCTTTATCCAACCGAACCTTTGATTTATTGAGATTAGGGATTTGAGCAATCTTAAGTATCGTAGTCGTGGATTCGGCTATGTATTTATGATTTTGTCGCCCTTTTTGATATATTATTATTGGTGAAGTTTGGACCTATCTTTAGCCTATTCGAGTTAAGGATTTGAGCAATTGCAAGTATCGTGTTCGTGGATTCGATCATGTATTTGTGATTTTGTCGCCTTTTCTGGAATTTGAGATCGATAGTGAAATAAGAATAATTAACCCTTAAGCCTAAAAACCCTTTTTACCGCTTTAGACTTGTTATTCCTTAGCTTTAGTGGTGGAGATGTGTATACTTGCCAAGCTTATGATAGAATATTCGTCGCGACTGGACAGTTAAACGATTAGATTTGCTTTTATCGACTTATTTTATTTTACTTCTAATTCGTTAAGTGTTTAGTTGTGTGATTGTGTGATAAACGAATACATGCTTAAATATAAAAATAAATCCTAACATCTTTTAGGATACATTTTCATGAGATTTAATCTAAGGTTTACTTGGGGACAAGTAAAGTTCAAGTGGGGGGATATTTGATGAACTCAAATAAGTACATTTTATTACTATCATTTATCCTATTAATTTGACTTGTTTTACTATATTATGTATGAGGATTGATACTTAATCGTTTACTTTTGTAATTCTCAGGTAAAAACAAGCATTTGGTGAAACTTGGCGATTTTGGACTAATAATGGAGCAAAACGTGCATAAAGTGAAGAGTCTACTGAAATGAAGAAGATCAAGACTAATCTGCTCCAGATGCGCCGCATCTCACTATCAACATGCGCCGCATCTCTATCAAGATGTCACCAGATACGATCCAAGATACAAGAGGACATGCGCCGCATCTAATCAAGAGTTACGCCGCATCTTCTGGCGGTGTACGAATATTCCTGAATATTATAATCTTGGACCCCACGCGAAGTTACGTACATACGCCGCATCTACTTAGTAGATGCGCCGCATCTTCCCTCAGACACAAACTATAAATACCCCGTAGACCAGACGAGATAAAAGAGTTCGAAACCCTAAAACCGAAGTTCGGACAGCAGAGCAAAAGGACGAATTCAGTCAAGAGGCAGCACAAGACACACCCAAATCGAAGATACAAGAGCTGTAAGAAGGTGCTGCATGTATTTAATTCATTAAGTAGTTTTGTTTTATTGTTTTAGCAAACTTTAATTCATCAAGATTGGTGGCTTGTGTAATGTGGCAACGGAAAGATTGCACTCCCTTAAAACTGCTTTCTCATTAATTAAAGTTTATATGTTGATGTCTTTGGTTACTACTTATTAGTGCATTGATAACCTCTGTGTTTATTAGTGGCTTGCGGGCATCTGACTGCGGGACAAGATGTGGCTCCCACGGTTGTTTCTAAATTGATCACTTAGGAATGACTTTTAGACATAAGTAATCATTAAGGGTTTACTCGCCGATAAGAATAGGACCAACGAGAAAGGGTTAATTACATACACTTCATATAAAGCTATCAATAAAACAAGTGACAATCTACTTAATCATAAGGACAGCCCTCTTATTGTCTCAAGTATCTATCTGTGTACGTGTGTGCTACTTGCTGATTCGTGCCTATTGTTTATTTTACTATTTAATTGCAAACAAAACTGTGCCAGTCTCTCAGGCTGAAACCCCCTTGCGTTAGGATATTAAAATACTGATTAGATTAACGAGATTATACGTTCCACTCTTAGTGATCGACACTCTACTTACCATTATCTTCATACTGACCGGGTACACTGCTCGTTAAGTGTGTGTGTTATTGATAAGTCGGCTAAATATAAATTTAAAACTTGAGTAGGCATTAAAAACAAAAGCAAACAAATAACACACAATACAACAAATATGCAAAATAGTACAATGAAGCAATTTAATCTAATAAAAAGAAAAACCTAATTAAAATACTAATCAAATTAACAGAAAATAACAATTCACTCCCCGGCAACGGCGCCAATAACTTGATGCGCGTGATGTAGGCATTAAAACTGCTAAACCGCAACGACACATCACGTTTTAAATTTATATTTAGCCGACTTATCAATAACACACACACTTAACGAGCAGTGTACCCGGTCAGTATGAAGATAATGGTAAGTAGAGTGTCGATCACTAAGAGTGGAACGTATAATCTCGTTAATCTAATCAGTATTTTAATATCCTAACGCAAGGGGGTTTCAGCCTGAGAGACTGGCACAGTTTTGTTTGCAATTAAATAGTAAAATAAACAATAGGCACGAATCAGCAAGTAGCACACACGTACACAGATAGATACTTGAGACAATAAGAGGGCTGTCCTTATGATTAAGTAGATTGTCACTTGTTTTATTGATAGCTTTATATGAAGTGTATGTAATTAACCCTTTCTCGTTGGTCCTATTCTTATCGGCGAGTAAACCCTTAATGATTACTTATGTCTAAAAGTCATTCCTAAGTGATCAATTTAGAAACAACCGTGGGAGCCACATCTTGTCCCGCAGTCAGATGCCCGCAAGCCACTAATAAACACAGAGGTTATCAATGCACTAATAAGTAGTAACCAAAGACATCAACATATAAACTTTAATTAATGAGAAAGCAGTTTTAAGGGAGTGCAATCTTTCCGTTGCCACATTACACAAGCCACCAATCTTGATGAATTAAAGTTTGCTAAAACAATAAAACAAAACTACTTAATGAATTAAATACATGCAGCACCTTCTTACAGCTCTTGTATCTTCGATTTGGGTGTGTCTTGTGCTGCCTCTTGACTGAATTCGTCCTTTTGCTCTGCTGTCCGAACTTCGGTTTTAGGGTTTCGAACTCTTTTATCTCGTCTGGTCTACGGGGTATTTATAGTTTGTGTCTGAGGGAAGATGCGGCGCATCTACTAAGTAGATGCGGCGTATGTACGTAACTTCGCGTGGGGTCCAAGATTATAATATTCAGGAATATTCGTACACCGCCAGAAGATGCGGCGTAACTCTTGATTAGATGCGGCGCATGTCCTCTTGTATCTTGGATCGTATCTGGTGACATCTTGATAGAGATGCGGCGCATGTTGATAGTGAGATGCGGCGCATCTGGAGCAGATTAGTCTTGATCTTCTTCATTTCAGTAGACTCTTCACTTTATGCACGTTTTGCTCCATTATTAGTCCAAAATCGCCAAGTTTCACCAAATGCTTGTTTTTACCTGAGAATTACAAAAGTAAACGATTAAGTATCAATCCTCATACATAATATAGTAAAACAAGTCAAATTAATAGGATAAATGATAGTAATAAAATGTACTTATTTGAGTTCATCAAATATTCTTCAACTTTAAGAGGGTGTTTGTTTTGGCTTTTTATATAGCGTGCTTATGGCTTATTTGGTTTTCGCCTTATGTTTCATAACCTCACTTTTTGTGGCTTATTCTGAAACTTTTATATAAGCTTATCATGACATGATAAGGTTATATAAGCCCAAAAGTGAGCCACAAAAAGTGAGCTTATGAAACATAAGCCAAAAACCAAATAAACCATAACCCGGCTATATAAGCCGTAGGAGGAACATTTTAGGCATCTCTGTTGTTGTTCATTTCTTACTAGTAGTGGAGTGTGCAAAAAGCATATTTGGTGCAAACAAACTTCATGTGGCCACATTAACATCCCCGAAGGGGAGTGGTTTACTCTGTGTGGCGGTGAGCGCAAGCCCGTGGGGTAGTCAGCCAAAAGGTCGGAAACCATGGTTACCGAAAAAAGTTGTGGGTAAGTCGAGTATAGAAAGCTCTAAAAATGATCACGGAGTGGTGATGAATTATACGGTGTTTGTTTCAATTGCAACCAACCTTTTGCGTGGTTCTGTTTCTATGCGTATCATTTAGTGTAAATTTTCAACTCTTAGGAGAACATAAGCTGTGTAGATGGTGTAAGCAAAGTTGTAAAATGATAATTGTATGGTAGTTCATTGATTAAATTGTTGCCTTTCGTATTTAACAAACAATCTTTTGTGTTGCTCTTTTGTTCTTTCGCTAGCATTTAGTACTAAGCCTTGGCTGTTCGTGAAAATTGAGCATGTTAAACTGTAAAAATGATCATCGACTGTGTTCTTTTCTATCTGCAGGTTGTGCAATGTAACTCTATACTAGTTAGCTCTGTTAAATCTCGGTTGTGCAATTCAGTATCATGTATAAGCATAAATAGTAGAAATAGATTAGTAGCTTCCAAGCCTAAGAAGAATGACGAGAACAACAATTTGTTTTGGTTGGTAAGAAAATTCAGCGCAAGATTTGCACTTCACCATGTTGTACTTTTTAGGAGCAATGGGCGGTTATTAACTAAGTTAAGAAAGCATACTGTCAGCCTTAGGAAACTAGTTAAGAGTTCTGAGAAATTGAAGGATTTGTTTCCTGTTTTCTGTGTTCGGATTGTATTGGGAATGATGCTAAGGGTTTTAATGGGCAAAGTTGGTTTCGGTACAGAGAAAATGCACTGCGCAATGAACCAATGAACAACCGTGAACAGACATGTAAGCTTTTACATTTTCTTGTTCTCTACCTTTTCAAGGTTTATAAATAATAACCCTCATCGCCAAATATATTCGAGATCGTAATTACGAATAAGAGTTTGATATGCATTTGTTTATATAACCCATCGTTTCTTTAATGCCAACTAGTACACCTGTCTTATACGTGGTGCTATATTTGCATTCAGATGCTGCAATAAAGAAGATGCTTGCCACCCTGGATGACCCTTTCACCCGTTTTTTGGAGCCTGATAAATTCAAAAGTTTGAGGGTATGAAGCTGACTGTATTTTCATGCCGCATTTATTTTACGTATGAGTTTTATTAGTTGGTTTTTTCTTAATATGCAAATATGTTTGATGAAGGCAGTCGGGAAGACAAGGAGCTCTTACTGGAGTAGGGTTGTCAATTGGCTATCCGACTGGAAATGATGGAGCTTTATCTGGAATTATGGTTATTTCAGCTACTCCAGGGGGTCCCGCCAGTAGGGCTGCCATTTCCCCTGGTGATCTGATTATGGCTATTGATAATACGAGTACAGAAACAATGGACATTTATGATGCAGCAGAGCGCCTGCAGTAAGTTATCATTGATTGTTTCTAATTCTTTGTTAGTTAATGCACTCCTTGAGCCTTAAAGTAAAGTATAGACTTTTAACTGACTCTCAGGGGCCCCGAAGGAACTGAAGTACAGCTAAAAGTACGAAGTGGATCCGAGATAAAGCAGCTATTGTTAACGTACGTTCATTTGCTTCTATTCCTTCCATTTAAATTTGCTGCAAGCTTCATATGTCTGATCGTTTGTGTAAATTATAACAACAAGGTATCAAAATATAAACATGGGTTTCCTCTTGTTAGTGTTGGATATAGATTTAAAAAGGGTGGATCAGGAGGATTGGGTGATAGAACAAAATCATTTATAACTAAATGGATTGAAGTTTTTCTGGACGCCTCAACTATAGCACTTCATTTGTACTCTAGTTAAAATGTTATGTAGTGTTAGAATCTCTTTTGCTAGTCTGTTGTTTAGACTTAAGCGGATACGAACTCTTAATGGACTGTAAATTTAAAATCATGTTGTGTGCAGGCGGGAAAACATTTCGTTAAATCCGGTGAAGTCAAGAGTCTGCGAGACACCTGGTCTGGGAAAGGGTACCTCCAAGATTGGATACATAAAGTTAACATCATTCAACCAAAATGCTTCTGGTATGGTAACTACTTACTGTTATTGGTTGATGTTAACTGATATATTTCATACACCACTTAATATGTATTTTTTATATACCTGTTATAAATTTGTTAGGGGAAGACACTTTAGAATGCAAGATGATGCAATATTTCTAATTTTATAACCTGTAGCTTTATTTGTAAATAATCATTCTAAGTTCTAACAAAAAAGCCGTTCCAGCTGCTGTCAAGGAAGCAATTGAAACTTTAAGGAGAGAAAGTGTTGATGGTTTTGCATTGGACCTCCGGAATAATAGGTAATATTCTTATAAGTTATAACGATCAGTGTTTTTGGGATTCATTTTAAGCATTTTTATTGTAATGCTTTCTAAAAGATGATTAAATTGTGATGCAGTGGTGGTCTTTTTCCCGAAGGAATTGAGATCGCTAAGATTTGGTAAGTCTGCAGTAACTTATAACTTTTTGCTGGCTTTTTAGAGTGGTATCTGGCTTTTATGTTTGAAATCATGGTTTAACGAAAATTGTTGGGTAAAACTTTTGACCCATTTGCTTCTGAATGTGCTATACGTGTTTAATTTTTTATCTTTAACGGGTCAAACAAGTAAATAAGTATTGCTTTTATTGGAAATAGCTTAAATGGGTTGAAGTTTTCCTAAAATTGTTATCATATTAGTTCAAAGTTCTTATGGTATAACTGATGCAAACCAGGTTGGATAAAGGTGTGATTGTGTACATCTGTGATAGCCGTGGTGTTCGAGATATATATGACACTGATGGAACCAATGCAATAGCTGCTTCAGAACCTCTAGCCGTGCTGGTAATGCCATCTATACCAATTGATGAACTCAAATAAGTACATTTTATTATCATCATTTATCCTATTTATTTGACTTGTTTTATTATATTATATATGAGAATTGATACCTTAATGTTTACTTTTGTAATTCTCAGGTAAAAACAAGTATTATGTGAAACTTGGCGATTTTGGACTAAGTATGGAGCAAAACAAGCAAGATGTTAAGAGTCTACTGAAATGTACAAGATCAAGATCATTCTGCTCCAGATACGCCGCAACATACTTCTTACATACGGCGCATCACTATCAAGATTTCACAAGTTACGATCCAAGACAGCAAAGCACATGCGCCGCATAGAGAAATGGAGTTACGCCGCATCTTAAGGCGGTGTACGAATATTCCTGAATATATTAATCTTGGACCCCACGCGAAGTTAAGTCAATGCGCCGCATCTAACCCTCAGACAGAAACTATAAATACCCCAAGGCCAGACGAATTTCGAGAGCTTAGAGAAGGTGAGAGCAAAGTTGGACAGTGCAAGATACCAGACGAATTCAGACGCATTAGCAGCACAAGACACACCCTAAACGAAGATACAAGAGCTGTAAGAAGGTCCTGCATGTATTCAATTCATTAAGTAGTTTTGTTTTATTGTATTAGTACACTTTAATTCATCAGGATTGATGGGCCGATTCCATGTGACTACGGAAAATCATGGGCACCCCTTAAAATTGCTTTCCCATTAATTAAAGTTTATATGTTGATGTCTTTGGTGACTTTTATTAGTGCATTGATAACCTCTGTGTCTAGCTGAGCATTGCTTGGGTCGCCATGCCCCTTCCTCGCCTATCTATTCTAGCGTATACGAAACGTGGGCATCACAAGTGCTCAATATTCTAGGATAGTGGGATAGACATAAGTGATCATTAAGGGTTTACTCGCCGATAAGATTAGAGCCAACGAGAAAGGGTTAATTATATACACTTCATATAAAACTAGCAATAAAACAAGTGACAAGCTACTTAATTATCAGGACAGGTCTTCTTATTGTCTCAAGTATCTATCTGTGTACGTGTGTGCTAATCGCTGATTCGTGCTTATTAGTTTAGTTTATATTTAATCATAACCAAACCGTGCCAGTCTCTCAGGCTGAACCCCCTTACGTTAGATTAGGTTGTATAGCTAACTTAAGATATTAAAATACTGATTAGAATAACTAGATAATACGTTCCACTCTTAGTGATCGACACTCTACTTACCATTATATTCATACTGACCGGGTACACTGCTCGTTAAGTGTGTGTGTTATTGATAAGTCGGCTTAATATAAATTTAAAACTTGAGTAGGCATTAATACTGCTAAACCGCAACGACACACGCGCGCATCAAGTTTTTGGCGCCGCTGCCGGGGAGTGAATTGTTATTATCTGTTAATTTGATTAGTATTTTAATTAGATTTTTCTTTTTAATTTTTAGATTCTAACCGCTAACTCTGTTATATATTAGATAAATTGCATTTATTGTATTATTTGCATATTTTCTGTTTTTGTGTGTCTTTATTTTCTTTAATTTTTGTTTCTTTTTGTTTGTTTTTATTTTTTGTTTTTCTTTTTCTATTTTTCTGTATTCTGCTATCGTTGTACTGAGCTGATACAAACGATACGACGCATCTATTTTCATAGATACAGCGTATTGCGTTTAATTTTTATAAAATACAACGCGTTTAATAAATTCGAGATACGACGCATCTTTCCCCAAGATACGGCGTATTGTGTTTTTAATAAAAAAAATTTCTAAACCCTAACGCCATACGACGCATCTGTTTTCACAGATACGGCGTATTTTCGATTTAAATGAAAAACAGTTTTTCGAATTATTAAACAGATACGACGCATCGATTTTTATCGATACGGCGCATCCACTAGAACAAAAAGTGGAATTGGTTACACCAAATATGTGTGACGATATACATATAGTCACACATGGTTTTTTTCGTGTGTGTGACTAAAGGTGGTGTGACCATAGGGTACCTACGGTCACATGTTTTGGTTCTTTTTAGTCTCACTTACAAAAGAGTAACCAAAACGTTAAAATGTGTGACTAAATAGGTACAATTTTAGTTGAATTAATCAGCTTTGTGTGACCAAAAACTATTATAGTCACACGAAGCATTTTCTTTTTGTATATTTAGTCACATACAATTAACCATAAAGTGGCCAAAAGTGTTAATAAGTGTGACCATATGGTGTTGAAAGTGAAGAAATGTATGGTTTGTGTGACTATAGATCATCCAATTGCCACATAAATTTGGTTTTTGTGTGGCCTTTTGTACCATTTAGTCACACAAATCATGTTTCTTTTGGGTATTTAGTCACATACAATTAATCATAAAGTGGCCAAAAATGTGAATAAGTGTGACCATATGTTCTTTAAAGTGAAGAAATGTGTGGTTTGTGTGACTATTGATCATCCAATGGCCACATGAATTGTATGTTTGTGTGGCCTTTTGTTACATTTAGTCACACAAAGCATTTTTCTTTTGGGTATTTAGTCACATACAATAAATCATAAAGTGGCCAAAAGTGTGAATAAGTGTGACCATATGGTGTTTAAAGTGAAGAAATGTGTGTTTTGTGTGACTATTGATCATCTAATGGCCACATGAATTTTATTTTTGTGTGGCCTTTTGTTACATTTAGTCACACAAAGCATTTTTCTTTTGGGTATTTAGTCACATACAATAAATCATAAAGTGGCCAAAAGTGTGAATAAGTGTGACCATATGGTGTTTAAAGTGAAGAAATATGTGTTTTGTGTGACTATTGATCATCCAATGGCCACATGAATTTTATTTTTGTGTGGCCTTTTGTTACATTTAGTCACACAAAGCATTTTTCTTTTGGGTATTTAGTCACATACAATAAATCATAAAGTGGCCAAAAGTGTGAATAAGTGTGACCATATGGTGTTTAAAGTGAAGAAATGTGTATTTTGTGTGACTATTGATCATCCAATGGTCACATAAATTTTTAGTTTGTGTGGCATTTTGTAATATTTAGTCACACAAAGTATGTTTATTTTGGGTATTTAGTCACATACAATTAAGCATAAAGTGGCCAAAAGTGCTAATAAGTGTGACTATATACATCTTTTAGTCACATTTAAGAAATCAATATATATATATATATATATATATATATATATATATATATATATATATATATATATATATATATCAAAACAAATTCAAATATATTTCAAAACAAATTCAAATACAATAAAATTGGAATGTATATAACTGAACAACTTACAATTGTAACTAACACACTAGCAGTACTAACAGTTGTAACTAATACACTAGCAGTTTCAAGGGCTTCATGTTCTTCGTCCCGCCTTTTTATCTTTTCTCTGATTCATGAAAGTAACTGAAGTTGTTTCTCGGCATTCTTCTTTGAAGTCTTGGTCTCAGGTAATGGCAGTGACGGTTTGATGCCATTTTGAGTACTCACTGTCCTGAAGAATAGTCAAAGAACTGATAGAAATAAAATCACATGAAAAGCCATACCTCTTTGTGAGACTCTACAGCTTTGAGAAATCGCTTGATAAAAACATACACAGTACGAGAGATTGAATTGAAGTGTATTCACCATTTCCTTTTCCTGTAAACATCGAGGTGAAAACACATACAAGTCAGTATCAGATTATAATCTAAATTGAGAAAAGCAGAAAATCTATCAAGTCTTGTCTTTTTAGTTATACCATCATCAGAGTTTCATCTCTAGTGTACGCCTTGTCAGATATGCATACATATTAGAAAAGAAATTTGCCTTACAATAAGATATTAGATTGTCCAGCAACTTGATTTTTGCCGAAAGAAGTAGAAATGTAGCAATTCTGTAGAATGCTAGTTTAATAATTAAATCAAGAAAGTTTTCCTCTGCCATACCAAGTGTCCATGTGATACATTCACGAAAAACAATTTGCCTTACAATATCAAGACCACATTAGAAATTGCAAATAGCTTAAGTAAGAACCACTAACCTGGAAATGAGGACATGCTGCTTAACTGTAGCAAGAAACTCCCGTACTCTTCCACTATAGAAGTAGAGGGGAGGGTATGCTAGACCTGCACAAGGTTTTGGTCAGGCTGGAATCAAGTAGATCAAAATGGAAATCATGTTGCTATTGAAAGTGTCATGCACTCATGCATTATTCTGTTATGCTAGTTTTTCGAGTTTAATTGGTCATGTACTTCAACAACAATAAAAACTTCATTTTACACATACACGAAATCAAATTGGCAATCAAGACTAGCAAGAAAATCATAAGTATATTTGCTCTATCGCATGCGCAATTGCACAGGTAAATTTGAAAACTTTATTAATAAATATACTAGATGTAATTATAGTGCAAAAGAATGTAAGGGCCTACCAGATGATAGAACAACAATAACGTACTGCCACCCAATTGTTGGTGTATGCCGGCGAATCGACTGAATATCAGAAAACGGTATTGCTCTTATGGTATACAAATTTTTGTCTGCATACAGCAACACTAAGAATCAGATCCACGGTTCCACCGAAAATCACAGGCATACGCATATACATACAGTATGTAGGACACAGACACTTTTTTGAAAGGCAAATAACACACCCTACACTACACCTATGTCCCAAGTGGGACTTGAACCCTCAACCCCTTGGTGTAGGAACACCTTATAATACACCCGGATACCGCCAGCCTAAAAGCCCTTTGGTAAGTAGGACATAGCAACTGATACAATTTACATCCTCAACTGAAAGCGTATTTTGCTTAAGGGTAGTGTAACAGGCTTGCAGAAGACATTTGTCTAAAAGTGCATCTACATCCTCAACTGAAAGCGTATTTTGCTCGTCGGCAGTGACCTTCTCACTTTGATCATTTTCTGTCACCTTTAGATCACCAAAATCAATAGTTATTTGTTGGTCAACATTTGGGTCTGACGGCATACTTGAAGATGAATCCCGATAGCTGGCATCTTGGCCATCATCTGCATTATTCTCATGATCACTTGTGGCATCAGTATCAGATTGCTGAGAATTAGGGAATAGAGAGGGCAATACTTCTGTGTATAGGTGGCAATACTTCTGTAGTATGGGTTGAATTAGATCGGGTCTGGTCACCCATAAACAATATCTTCTATTTTCTATAGTCAAATTTTAAGGAAAGTAAAATGTGTAGAAAATCTATATAATTAAATGTACTTTATATGTCAAAAAGTGATCCATGATGCGTTATACATTTCAAATACAATTTCAGTGGATTTTCACTCATTCAACCCGTTTAATCTGTTTTCATTGTCACTAACGTTTTTCAGTTCACCCATTTGACCTATTAGGGGGAAAATAGAGCCTAAATTAATCTATTCATCCATAAATGGGTTAACTGTCATCTCTAATATTTTACCTTCCACGTCGCTCTTTAAAAGAAGATTTTGGTGGTATTTTTTTAAAACACGATCATTTATGAAAAACAGAAGATGAACTAAAATTATCCTATTGGGGAAGGTTAGAGATGTACAAACCTTGAGCAATTTGCGCACGTCGTTTCTCTTTTGTTGACTCTTGATAAGCCTAGATGATACAATAGGTACAAAAACATATTACATACGTCCTACACCAGAAGCAACCTGAGCATCAATGCCCTTGCTGTGGAGACTTGCAAGTTCTGCTTCAAGTGTTTCAGCAAAACCGACACTTGAACCATCCAAAACATCACGTCCATTAGTAAGCACATGAACACGGATCTTCTTGGCACCACGCTCGCTAGCTCCGGTAAGCAACAACTACAGCCGAGTAAAACACATGATAATCAGACAAAGAAAAGTAAGTAAATACTTTCGCGAAAATTTACATCGCTGAATCATAAATACCTGCAACTGATCAAGACGTGAGTGAACACCACCATCACTCAACAATCCAATAAGATGCAAGGTATATGTCCTGAGCGTTCGACTAGTGTATTGGCTCCATGGCCTGTTAGGCTAACTTCTCCATCCATACGGATCAGGATCTTCTTTAATCTCCTCTGTGCTGTCATCCTGCATAAGACCAACATAACATCCAAAATGTGAACACAAGTAACTAAAATAAAAGATTGATATATACAACAAGAGCCTGCGGAACTAATTTTAACAACCACCTGCATGTCTGAGGTCCACAAGGTGAGATTATCATGAAGAAGCTGCATTATCAGGTGCTGTCCTTGTAGGAATCCTCTCCTAAGGTATCCAATTCTGCAATAGCTTCATCAAAAGCCTAGCAAATCACAAAACAAACATCAGTTAACTTCACATCTGTAATAACAATAACTAGATAGACCCCAAGCGAATCTAAAAATATCAACGTTAAAACAAATTTCTCACCTGCTTTGCAAGATTGCATGCACGGTCGGGTGAATTCAGAATCTCATAGTAGAACACAGAGAAATTGAGTGCCAATCCAAGTCGGATGGGATGAGTAGGAGCAAGTTCTACATTAGCAATATCCTGCAATCATAAATAAAACGTTAATTCTTACAAACTTTCTTTATTTTGAAATACACCGTACACACAATAATCCCTTTCTGACTACTTCATGAAATCAAAACAGAAAAGAAAAATCGAGCACCAATACCGAACCAAACTCACCTCAAACTAACTAACACCAGATTAAGCAAACACAACTAGTGCATAAACAAGTGAAGGTAACAAAACTAACATACCAAGGTACAGTATAACAACTTACCGGTTATTGAACGAATAAACGTACACCAAACTTATACCTCGTTTCAAACAGGAAAATAGTACTATATAAATGGTTCAATTCTCAAAATACAAACATATCAATAGACTACAAAACAAAATTAACTAATACTAAAACGCATAGACTAACTTCACAAAATCATAAAAAAACAGCAAAAGGTACATGAATCCTTCATTGACCATAATCACAATCAACCTTATACTCCGTATTACGACAATATTCCCAGTATTTCTTCCGTATCACAAAATGAAGCAGAGCTACCTCCCTACCCATTGATTATTACATGTTCAGTCAACTAACAACCATTTATTTTTTCACTACATTTCAAAACCATGAGTATCTCCTAATGAACATAACTAAATTAGATTAACAAGGTCAAGATTAGTCATACCAAAAAAAACAAGGAGAAAGAGATGGAATGGAGGTGGCGGTAGAGATGTACTCGAACCAAACAAGACCCTAACATCACCATCTAAAGCCAATTACAACCTCCACAACCTTTCTTGTTCTTGGTGGCGTGAAATGACACGTGAGGCGGCTATGGAGGTGGTGGTCAGTCGGGAGGTGGCGTGTGAGGCGGTGAAGGGTGGCGGTGGAGAAGGGTGTGAGATAGATTAATAGGGGATAACATATGTGAGACTGAGAACATAGAAAAGATAAAAGAAGAAGGTAGAGGGCAATTTGATTTCGGGGAAAATTTAGGCGGGGTAATTTTATTTTGGGGAAAATTTTAGACGAGCCAGTGAAAAGTTAGAGGGAAATGAAAAACTAAGTGCGGTACATGTAAAATACATATAAATTTAACACATGAAATATTTTAATGTGACCATATATTACATTTGGTCACATTGTTTTTTGGGAGTGTATTTAGTCACATAAAACTAACCCAAAAGTGTCTAAAATTGTTAATAAGTGTGACCATATGTTGTTTAAAGTGAAAGAATGTGTATTTTGTGTGATTATTGATCATCCAAATTCCACATGAATTTGGTTTTTGTGTGGCCTTTACTAACATTTAGTCACACAAAGCATGTTTTTGGGAGTGTATTTAGTCACATACAACTAACCATCAAGTGACCAAAAGTGTTAATAAGTGTGACCATATGCTGTTTAAAGTAAAGGAATGTGTAGTTTGTGTGACTATTGATCATCCACTTGCCACATGAATTTGGTTTTTGCGTGGCCTTTACTAACATTTAGTCACACAAAGCATGTTTTTGGGAGTGTATTTAGTCACATACAACTAACCATCAAGTGACCAAAAGTGTTAATAAGTGTGACCATATGCTATTTAAAGTGAAGGAATGTGTATTTTGTGTGACTATTGATCATCCACTTGCCACATTAATTTGGTTTTTGTGTGGCCTTTGTTAACATTTAGTCACACAAATCATGTTTTGGCTACACTTAAATAATGTGTGACAAACTGTTTAGTGTGACTATATGTACTGGATTTTAGCTACACTTAAATAATGTGTGACAAACTGTTTTGTGTGACCGTATATAGCATTTGGTCATACTATTAGAAGCAAATGTGACTATAAGTTTAGTGTGACCATATATGGCATCAAGGTTACTTGTATTTGTCACACGTTCCAAATGCATATGTGACTAAATGATCTGGAACAAAATCACCAGTTACGTTTAGTCACATAAGGGTCGATTGTGTGGCAATAGAGTTCTTATGGTCACACATTCGAAATGCTCATGTGTGACTAATTCGTAAATGCTGTCAATTTACCTACCTTCAGCCACACAAATATTTGAATGTGTGGCTGTTCCAAATCGACCATGTGTGACCATAGGTCGTTTTTGTACTAGTGATCTACTAATCAAAAATCTTGTATTTTAAAACGTAACGAAAATACGGTGCATTAACTTTTGTTAATACGCCGCATTTAATTTTAATAAATATAATCGATTTTTGATAAATTAAACTGATACGGCGCATTCTAGTTTATAAGCGGCGTATCTGTTTTCTGAATATAAGTCTGATTAAATTTTAACGATATAAGATACGGCGTATCCAGCTTTCTGGATACGGCGCATCATCTGCAGATATCAGTTATTTTTATTCTTTATATCCGTTTCTAAATTCATTAATTTCTCTTCTAGCGAACAAATCCTACTGACGATTTTACCTATGATGACAGGTTTTGCTATGGAAGACATGTCAGTGAACGGATATCTTGCTAAGGAACTTATGGATGATAAGCACAATGAAAAGTCCCGCACCAAAAAGCCGTTAATTCTGGAAAGTGATGAGGAGTGTGATAACTATGAAGTTAGCTTGAGCAAGTTCCCAGCATTAAGCATTACTAAAAGCTCAGAATTAGAAAAGGAACTCTTGCTTTTTGATTCATCCGAAATCAACTTCAATGTACTCACAATTGATGCCGATTTATTTTCTTGGGAAACCCCTCTTGAAGCTACTTATATGGAATTCAAACGCTTATGCAATATTGAAGATGGGATATTCTCTTATGATTTACTAATGAGCTACACTGAAGATGAATTGTTACTCTTATGGCCCAT
Source organism: Artemisia tridentata subsp. tridentata (assembly GCA_021014915.2). Classification (NCBI taxonomy): domain Eukaryota; kingdom Viridiplantae; phylum Streptophyta; class Magnoliopsida; order Asterales; family Asteraceae; genus Artemisia; species Artemisia tridentata. The sequence continues at coordinate 405,169,575 of CP139505.1, read as the reverse complement.
CATTGAATCTAAAGGATTAACTTGGACTACTATCGAAGAAAAAAATGGGAAATTCCAAATTGAATACATGAACTCAGCAAATGCAGTCAACAAATCGAGCAACAAAAGCTATGAAATCCAACCTATACAAACTTCTTATATGCCTTATTCCGAACAGTATTGGGGATTAGATAAAAGCTATCTGGATAACGAAAGAATGTATGCTTAATCGGAGATACTATTTCATGGAAAGTTGGTAAGGTTGATGGATATCTCTTTAGAAGAGTGGCTTGAACTTAAGTACGGCGATCCCAAATTTGCTCCTATGAATGAAGTCAAACGGATTGTGACCTCATGGTTGACACGAAGTTTTAAAGAACAATTTAATGAGTTCATGAAGATAAGAAGGAACATGATTGGTAACACTAGCTTTGACGTTAACCACGATCCTAACAATGTTGATTTTTCAAATTGGTTAGCTAGTAAGTTCAATAACCATAAGAGCATGGACCGAGCTACTAAAGATGTGTTATGGGTATATTGGATGAGAGGGGAAGATGAGGAAGTAGAGAGCAACAATGGATCGTCAGATGACAATTCAACAATCAAGGAAGGAATTGAAGAATTATTCAGCATAAACCTTGATGTGTTCAATTATGAGACACCCTTGTGCGAACAGTTCAATGAATTTAATTACCTTCTTCAAATCGACGCTGATGTGCTAACTGGAGACCTACCAGGATTCAAAACTTATGATGAATTCAAAAACACCTGGTACTACGAATGGAATGACCAAAAACCATGGGTTTGGGATAAACCATGGGAATTTGGGCATATTGATCACACTTGTAAACCTTTCCGCTTCAAGGATGGATTTAGTGAATGGCCAACCTGTGATTATAAGAATGATGGAACCTGTAATGGGGGAAGTATAATTGGAATGAAACGGGTTGGAAACGATGTATACTTTGAAGACGATGATTGGTATGAAGAGGTTGAAGACTGCCCTCGTAAAGCAGAGGCTTTACAAGAAAAAGGTAGAATCGAATACTTAAAAGAACTAAAGGGGGCATCGAACACTACTTTCTGGGAATGGGTGCATGGACAATTTGATGATTACACAAAGCTTAGTCAACGCTTGCAATGGGAATTGAAAAGAGAGTGGGATGAGATTCAAGATTAATATCAATCCTTTAACGTGGTTAATTATGATCCCTATGATAATAACGATGAGTCGCAAGGAGAATTGATTGATGAACTTGATGACTATTTGAATAAGGGTCCTTATTTCAAGTTTGTTGATAAAGACGAAGAAGAATTCAACAAGAGAAAATGTCTACTACTTGGAATCACTTATAATGACCCACCCATGATAATTTCTGAAAAATTTAAAGTCATCAAATACTCTTTGGGACCTGATGAGGAATATGTTGCGACGAAGACCAAAAAATATATTAGATTAAGTCGAACGGAAGAAAATGTTGCGGAGCTATACGGGAACATCTTTCAGATGAAAGAAGAAGGATGGCACATAACTAGAACAAAATAAGGAGCTGAACGTGAGTCTAACTTGAAGACTCTGGAATAAAGACAAGTGCTGACCGGGAGACAACCCGGAGAAAATTTTTACTTTTCTGTTCTGTGTCGAGTCTGTCAGACCTGCAGAAGATACGGCGCATCTCAATCCTAAGATGCGACGCATCGCCTGCACTGGTCATATCTTATTTAATTTTCTGCATTTTTATTTTTGACTTTAAAACTTTCTGCCAGTATTTTAATGCGGCGCATCCCTGGTTAAGGATGCGACGCATCTTTTATTCTGATTCGTACTAATTCCAGGCTCGATACGGCGTATCTTCTTCCATAAGATACGGCGTATCGACTGACCTGATGATTTTCATTTTAATTTTTTTTTAAGTTTTATTTTTACTAACTACTAATGTATTATGCAAGTTTGAACCTTCTTAACTCAGGTGTGTTAAAGTCTGAATGGTATTATAGATTCCTGCATTTTTGTGGATACATCATCTATGAAGCTTAAACGTTATCATCCACAAGAAAGTTGATTTTTGCTCTTATACAAAAGGAGGATCATACCGAGCAAATTTCAGGGGAGTTTTTCTGTTCTAATTCTTTTATTTTCCAGTTTTTAACCTTTGACAGAAACAACGAGGACGTTGTTTAACTTAAGTGGGGGGATTGGAGAATTAGAACACTTACTTGTCCTAAACTTTTTCAAAATATGCTTAAAATGCGTTTAATATATCAAAATTTAAAATTTTTAGCATGTTTTTGTTTAAAGTCTAAATTACATAGCTGCACACATAACATTATTTTCAAAAATTGTGAACTTATCAAAATTCACAAATCTATGAGTGTGCCGGTGACTTGTAAACTTTAGAACTTGGCTTGTATACTATTCGAGACCACCATAATAAGTATTATCTATATAATTGGAATGACTTGTCTAAATTGGTAAATTTCTAGGATTACACCCAAATAGCCTTTATATGTTATGTGATATTAACTAACTACATTGGTTAGTTAACCCCCGTATAAACCCTTTGTTACTCTCACTTTTAGAGTAAGATACCCCTAGAAAAACACTCAGAGTCATTCCTTTCGTTTCTTACACCTTTGTTATAATGTTTCATTACACCCTTACACCTTAGCCTACCCTGTAGATTAAAATCCGTGGTTGGTTAATTGCTTTAGGCAAAGTGTGTTTCCTTACATTACCTGTGTTCGCGTGCGTAATTCATTATCTTTGGTTGAGTCAGGAAATTGCACAATGCAATTGGTATGAAAGTAAATATTGTATATCTTCTAGTTTATTTTTCGTGTGTTTACTACTTTCACTATTACAGTTATTTCTGAAAGTATGAAAAGTATGGAAAAATTATCCGGAAAGATAGTGATAGAAAAGTTGTGAAATTTTACACATATATGTTGATGTCAAAAAAAAAAAAAAAAAAAAAAAAAATCGAAAAAATAGAAAAGAAAAAGAAAAAGGAAAAGTTGGATGTTTATTTTAACCAACTTATGTAAAGTTTTGTATTAAGTGGGCGATATCACCACTATTTGTTGTATATTATATTTATGGATTGAATGGGAGTTGGCCGTTATGGGAACGCCAACTAGGTTTATTCTTTGATTGAGATTTTGTTGAGTATAATTCGTGTCTACCTAAAGCGTGTGTTTCAAGTGTTAAAGTGTGAGTTATTCAATGATATGAGTCTTATTCATGGGATGGTTGAGAAAGTTATTAACCACACTTAGGATTTTAATTTATCTGTTTTGTTTATTTTTCATTTTACACCAATTTGTATCCCAAATATTATCCATACCTTATATCATTCTTTATCCAAACCTTTGATTTATTGAGATTAGGGATTTGAGCAATCTTAAGTATCGTATTCGTGGATTCGGCTATGTATTTATGATTTTGTCGCCCTTTTTGATATAATATTATTGGTAAAGAATACTTGGTCCTATCTTTAGCTTATTCGAGTTAAGGATTTGAGAAATTGCAAGTATCGTGGTCGTGGATTCGATCATGTATTTGTGATTTTGTCGCCTTTTCTGGAATATGAGATCGATAGAGATTAAGAAGAATGATTAACCCTTAACCAACAAACCCTTTTTACCGCTTTAAACTTGTTATTCCTTAGCTTTAGTGGGGGAGATGCGTATACTTGCCAAGCTTATGATATAATATTCGTCACGACTGGACAGTTAAACGATTAGATTTGCTTTTATCGAAATATTTTATTTTATTTCTAATTCGTTAAGTGTTTGGTTGTGCAATTATGACAAAACGAATACATGCTTAAATATAAAAATAAATCCTAATATCTTTTAGGATATATTTTCATAAGATTTATTCTAAGGTTTACTTGGGGACAAGTAAAGTTCAAGTGGGGGGATATTTGATGAACTCAAATAAGTACATTTTATTATCATCATTTATCCTATTTATTTGACTTGTTTTACTATATTATATATGAGAATTGATACGTTAATGTTTACTTTTGTAATTCTCAGGTAAAAACAAGTATTATGTGAAACTTGGCGATTTTGGACTAATTATGGAGCAAAACAAGCAAGATGTTAAGAGTCTACTAAAATGTACAAGATCAAGATCATTCTGCTCCAGATACGCCGCAACATACTTATTACATACGGCGCATCACTATCAAGATTTCACAAGCTACGATCCAAGACAGCAAAGCACATGCGCCGCATGGAGAAATGGAGTTACGCCGCATCTTAAGGCGGTGTACGAATATTCCTGAATATATTAATCTTGGACCCCACGCGAAGTTAAGTCAATGCGCCGCATCTACTTATCCTATACGCCGCATCTAACCCTCAGACAGAAACTATAAATACCCCAAGGCCAGACGAATTTCGAGAGCTTAGAGAAGGTGAGAGCAAAGTTGGACAGTGCAAGATACCAGATGAATTCAGACGCATTAGCAGCACAAGACACACCCTAAACGAAGATACAAGAGCTGTAAGAAGGTCCTGCATGTATTCAATTCATTAAGTAGTTTTGTTTTATTGTATTAGTACACTTTAATTCATCAGGATTGATGGGCCGATTCCATGTGACTACGGAAAACCATGGGCACCTCTTAAAATTGCTTTCCCATTAATTAAAGTTTATATGTTGATGTCTTTGGTGACTTTTATTAGTGCATTGATAACCTCTGTGTCTAGCTGAGCATTGCTTGGGTCGCCATGCCCCTTCCTCGCCTATCTATTCTAGCGTATACGAAACGTGGGCATCACAAGTGCTCAATATTCTAGGATAGTGGGATAGACATAAGTGATCATTAAGGGTTTACTCGCCGATAAGATTAGAGCCAACGAGAAAGGGTTAATTATATACACTTCATATAAAACTAGCAATAAAACAAGTGACAAGCTACTTAATTATCAGGACAAGTCTTCTTATTGTCTCAAGTATCTATCTGTGTACGTGTGTGCTAATCGTTGATTCGTGCTTATTAGTTTAGTTTATATTTAATCATAACCAAAACCGTGCCAGTCTCTCAGGCTGAACCCCTTGCGTTAGATTAGGTTGTATAGCTAACTTAAGATATTAAAATACTGATTAGAATAACTAGATAATACGTTCCACTCTTAGTGATCAACACTCTACTTACCATTATATTCATACTGACCGGGTACACTGCTCGTTAAGTGTGTGTGTTATTGATAAGTCGGCTTAATATAAATTTAAAACTTGAGTAGGCATTAATACTGCTAAACCGCAACGACACACGCGCGCATCACCAATCTTTTCATTAATGTGCTGTAATGGCTTTCATTGTTAAGTCACGGTTGCGATTTAGATTGTTGCAATAAGCAAATGGGTTGAAATGGCCACCTGTAAAAAGTTTTTTTGTTCTTGTAGGTGAACAAAGGAACTGCAAGTGCAAGCGAGATCTTGGCTGGTGCTTTAAAGGATAACAAGCGTGCAGTGCTTCTTGGAGAACCCACTTACGGAAAAGGGTAAACAATTTTCACAATACTTATACTTTTAATAGCATTACATTTTCGATATAATCTCCTAAAACGTTCTTTATTCACAGAAAAATTCAATCGGTATTTGAAATGTCTGATGGATCTGGCTTGGCTGTTACTGTTGCTCGCTATGAAACCCCTGATCACGTAGACATCAATAAGGTTCTCTATCTTTCTACTTCTATCCATTCAAAGAGACTAATGATCTCTTTGGTTTTTGACAGACCTGGTATTTTTGACCCATCTGCTTATATGAATGAGTCAGTTTGGAATATGTATTATCGTAAATGACCCAAACGGTCAAATTTTGAGAACATTAGACATCAATAAGGTTCTCTATCTTTCTACTTCTATCCATTCACAGAGACTAATGATCTCTTTGGTTTTTGACAGACCTGGTATTTTTGACCCATCTGCTTATATGAATGAGTCAGTTTGGAATATGTATTATCGTAAACGACCCAAACGGTCAAATTTTGAGAACATTAGACAAACACGTGCTTGTGGGTCAACTAAGCCCCAGTCATTCAACTTGCACTAACAGTTACCCATTTGACCCGTTACAATCCCGTTATACTTTGCCTTCATTAAAATTTAACTACTGTATAACTGCCTTCCCGTTGCAGGTTGGCATAATTCCTGATCATCCATTGCCAGCATCATTTGCTAAGGACGATGATGGTTTTTGTGGCTGCATTGGAGATCCTGCTTCTGGCTGTTTTCTAAACAAAGTTGGATTATTTTCAAGATGATACACTTGTATAATAGACTCGAATTACCATTTATTCAACTGTTGGTTATATGTTCAAAAGTCCGTGACTGGCATTTGTATAGTTTTGAAGGAAATCGGATAAGAGTGGTTAATCTCTTGTTGTAACTGTTAAAATACCTTCCAAACTTTCAAGGGTAGTTTTTGTCATAACAGAAACTATCCTTCTCTAACTCTAACTTTTGTTCTTCTTTTGTTGCTTTTGTGTTGTGCAGGGACCAAAGATGGCTTCTCTCTTTCTTGGGATATACAAAGTCCCGGTTGCTTGCTTATCTTTATCAAGTCACCCACCCCATGTGGGTTTGCAGAGGTTGAGTGTTCCCCTTATCAAAGATGTTGAGTGTTCCCCTTTCCATGGTGGCTGTCTCTTCATCTCTGCCTATATAAACCCTCTCTTGGGTTTGTGTTATGCAACCTTTCAAGTTAATCGATGTCTACTCTTTACAAAGTGTAGTCTAGTGTTCTTGTTTGGTTCTTGCAAGACTGATCTCATAGATCAGCTTGGTGTTTAATTGTTATCATTCTGCTGTTTCAAGCATTGTTGTTGTTTAATCTGATTGACTCACTTTAGAGTTCAATCTTGTTGTGTAACTTGTATTGCTGCTGGTTTAATAAATTGAATCAAGGGGAGGTTGGTTGGATTCATATCCGTGTGTTCTTTACCATTTTTTACATGGTATCAGAGCTACGGCTCTATCGATTCAGTGATCTCAAGATCTAGGGTTTCAATCAATTTGGGGGCTTCCGAAATTGGTGACTTCTCTGGGCTTATCTTTGATTTCTCTTCGTTAATCGCTGGGTTAATTGCTGGTTGGAGTAAAATTGGATGATTTAGGGTTTGATCCTTGAAACCCTAATTTTTCCTAATTTGGGCGTTTGTGACTCTTAAGGTCTCTGACGCTTATTGGGACCTATTTGCCTTATAATATCTCTTTTTAGAGTATTGTGAGGCTTTTTCCGCTATTTGCTTCTCAAAGCACTGTAAGTCTCTCTTTCTTCCTTTAAGATTAACAAGGCCTTAGTTATTTGGGTGCAAACGGGTTCGGTTAACACCTTGACCCTCCATCTTGAATGGAGTGGAAACCTACTCTGGCCAACCCCAGTCCAAAGACTTAGCCTTTGTTATATCTTGGGTGTGAGTTTCTTTTTTTGCTTATTTTGAAGTTGTTTGTTATTTGTTTTTTGCCTGCTTTTCTACTTGCTATTTGTTTATGTGCTTGCTTTTCTGCTTGCTCCTTGCTTTTCTGCTTGCCTGTATTGATCTCTGTGTGTTATTATGGCTGGTGATGACCTTATTAGCAGTCTTGACTTGGGTAATCCTCTGCACCTTCATTCTAATGACATTAGTTCTAGCTCTATTGTGTCAGTCAAACTCACTGGAACTGAGAACTATAGGGTTTGGGCTACTGCTATGACTCTTGCTATTAATACTAGAAATAAAATTGGTTTTATAAATGGAACATGCCTTAAGGCCACTTATGCCAGTAGTAATAGTCTGTCTAATCAATGGGATAGATGCAACTCTATTGTTCTGTCATGGATTTTAAACTCTGTGTCTGAGGATTTATATCTGGGTCAAATTTTTTCTGATAATGCTGTTGAAGTATCGGCTGAACTTAAAGAAACTTATGATAAACTTGATGGCTCCATCATTCTAAGTCTTATGCAAAAGATAAATAACTTTAAACAAGGAGACCTTACTGTCTCTGAGTATTATCATAAACTGAACTCTCTTTGGAGAGAATTTGACATTATGACCAAATTGCCTAAATGTTCTTGCTCTGCTAGGGAAGATGTGTCAAAACATAATCAACTCATGAAACTTATGCAATTTCTTACTGGTCTTAATGAAATGTATCAACCAATTAGGAGTAGCATTCTCTCCAGAGAATCTCTCCCTGATGTGAAAGAAGCTTTTGTTGTTGTATCCAGAGAAGAGTCTCACAGAGGCATTGCCTCTTCTTCTTCTGGTTCTGAATCTAAAAATCAAGTTGCTAGTTTTATTGCTAAAACTAATTGGTCTAATAATGGAAATAAAAACAAAAAGGGCTATGCTGCTGACAATAAGAAGTATGTGACCAATAGCAATAACAAAAATCCTAACTGGACTTGTACTCACTATGGCAAAACTGGTCACACCAGTGATAGATGTTATGAAGTTGTTGGGTATCCCATTTGGCATTTTGGTCATAAGAAAACCTCTTATAGTGCTAATTCTAGTTCTATGTCTTCTTCTGTGGAAAATGGACCTAGTTCTATGACTTTTACCAATGACCAGATGATAAAACTGATGAGTCTTATCAAAGACATGCCTTCTAGCAATGTGCAGGGCAACTTACTAGGTATGGCTAGTTTTTTAAACAACAACATTTTTTTCAATGTTAACTTTCACAAGTTTTATAATAACAACACCTCTGTTCTTCATGTTAGTTTTGGGTGGATTATTGATTCAGGGGCAAACCAACAAATGATTGTTAATACTTTAAACATGTTTAACATTACTGACATTTTTGATCTAAATCTCACTGTGGGACATCCCAATGGTACTCTGGCTAAAATCATGTATATTGGAAATCTTAAACTTTCTGCCAATGTTACCTTATATGATGCGTTGGTTGTCCCTGAGTACCAAGTTAGTCTTTTGTCTGTTCATAAACTTATCAAAGATAGTAGGATGCTTGTTGGTTTTGATGAATATAAATGTTACATTCAGGACATGACCCAAAACAAACTCATGGGGACTGGGAGTGAAAATGGTGGTCTGTATTTGTTTGATTCTCCCTCTTGTGTTACTATGGTAGGTAATCTTTTTGTTACTTGTCATGTTTCCAAGTCTTTATGGCATAGCAGACTTGGTCATCCTTCTGACCAAGCTGTCAGCCTTCTTCAACCTGACCTTAAGTTCACTAAAGGGTCTCATGTGTCTCCTTGTGACATCTGTCACAAGGCCAAACAGACAAGAGAACCCTTTCCCTTAAGTGATCATAAGTGTTCTGCTATTGGTGATCTTGTGCACTTAGACCTTTGGGGGCCTTACAAGGTCACTAGCAGAGAGGGTTTTAGATATTTTTTGACCATTGTTGATGATTATACCAGGGCTGTGTGGATTTATATGGTTAAAACTAAAGATGAAGTGTATAATCTGTTTGTTAGTTATCTCAATCTGATTCACAATCAATTTAAATGCAGTATTAAAACAGTGAGATCTGACAATGGCACTGAGTTTATAAATAACAAAATGAGTAACTTGTTTGACACCCTTGGTATTATTCATCAAACTTCCTGTGCTTACACCCCTCAGCAAAATGGGATTGCTGAGAGAAAGCACAGGCATCTGCTCAATATTGCTAGGAGTCTGTTGTTTCAAAGTGGTCTTCCTTTAAGTATGTGGCCTGAATGCATCATAAATGCTGTCTATTTAATTAACAGGATGCCGTCTTCTGTTCTGAGTGGGAAATCTCCTTTTGAGCTTGTGTATGGTCAGAAACCAAGACTTTCTCATTTGAGAAGCTTTGGTTGCTTGTGTTTCTCTTCTGTTCTTAATAATTCAGATAAATTGTCTGCTAGGTCTGAAAAGTGTGTTATAATTGGCTTCTCTGGTACAAAAAAGGCTTACAAAGTTTATGGTATTGACTCTAAAATGGTTTTCTACTCTAGAGATGTTCAATTCTATGAAACTATTTTTCCTTTTAAAATGAAGTCTAAAGTTCAAACTGATAAGAACCCTGACACTACTCTAAATGATCTGAATTTCTTAGATGAAATGCATACTGACCATAATCCCAATGATGAACAGAGGGGGAATTTTCCTACACCCAATGATGATGGCGATGCCCCTTCATGCCCTAGAAGTACAAATACTTCTATTGATGGTGAGACTGCTGGCACCGCAACATCTATGGGTGACAACACTCTATCTGAGGGAAATGTCCCTTCCATTCCTGAAAATGCTCAACTCAATCCCACTCACAACATAAGTCCTGTGCAGCCTGCTCTTAGGAGATCCACTAGAAACATTAAGGCTCCTGCTAGACTTAATGACTACATTGTTAATAGTAGTGTCAGATATGGTCTTGAGAAATATGTGAGTTACTCTAATCTGAGTCCTGTTAATTATTGTTTCTCCACTACCTTAAATAAGTCTGTTGAACCCTCTTCTTATGATGAGGCTGCAAAAAACATTAACTGGGTTCAAGCTATGAATGATGAAATCACTACCTTAAAGGAAAACAATACTTGGACTGAATGTGAGCTTCCTAAAGGAAGAAAACCTGTTGGTAGCAAATGGTTATGGAAAATAAAATACAAATCCACAGGTGAAATTGATAAATACAAAGCCAGGCTTGTAGCCAAGGGCTTCAGCCAGAGGGAGGGATTTGATTATAATGAAATTTTTAGTCCTGTTGTTAAAATGTCCACTGTTAGATGTTTAATCACTGTTGCTATGTGTAATAATTGGAGTCTCTTCCAATTAGATGTCAATAATGCTTTTCTTTATGGTGACTTAACTGAGGATGTTTACATGACTCTGCCCCCTGGCTTTGATAATCACAAGTCTAAAGTTGTGAAACTGAATAAGTCTCTTTATGGCCTTAAACAAGCCCCAGGCAATGGAATGCTAAATTAACTCTTATTCTTAATGAACATGGCTTTGTGCAATCTAAGTATGACTATTCTTTGTTCACTAAGAAATCTGGGCATGTGTTTTTGGTCCTTCTTGTATATGTTGATGACATTGTCATTACAGGCAATGATGTTAATGAAATTGAGAAATTCAAAGTGTTTTTGAAATCTAAATTCCAAATCAAAGACTTAGGAAAGTTAAAATACTTCCTAGGTATTGAAGTTTTGGAAAATAGTAATGGTGTCTGCCTTAGTCAAAGAAAGTATTGCTTAGATCTATTACATGAATATGGTCTGCTTGCTGCTAAACCTGTTGACACACCTTTACCTGAAAATACCACCCTTAATCACATTGAATCTGCTGATGATAAAGCTTTGAAAAACATTGGGAACTATCAAAAACTGGTAGGCAAGTTAATTTACTTAACTCATACCAGACCAGATATTTCCTATGCTGTTCATTGCTTGAGTCAGTACATGCATGCCCCTCTTGAGTCTCACTTGGATGCTGCATTAAGGGTTTTGAGGTTCTTGAAAGGCTCACCTGGTAATGGTGTGCAAATCAACAAAAATGGGAATCTTAAGCTTAAAGCTTATGCTGATTCTGACTGGGCAAGATGTCCTGTTACAAGGAAATCTGTATCTGGGTACTGTGTCTTTTTGGGTGACTCCTTGGTCACTTGGAAAAGCAAGAAACAATCTACTTTGTCTAAATCATCTTCTGAGGCAGAATACAGAAGCATGGCTTCTTATACTTGTGAAGTCATCTGGTTAAAAAATCTGCTTGGTGACATGGGTGTGAAAATTTCTTTACCTGTGGTGTTGTACTGTGACAACAGTTCAGCACTTCAAATTGCTGGAAACCCTGTCTTTCATGAAAAAACCAAGCACTTTGAGATTGATGTTCACCTTGTGAGAGAGAAAGTTTCTGCTGGTGTTATTAAGACTGAGAAGATTCATACTTCTCAGCAAACTGCTGACATTTTGACAAAAGCTCTTGGCTGTAAAAGCCATAAGTTTTTGTGTGATAAACTGGGAATGATGGACATGTTTGGAGTGCAAGTTTGAGGGAGGGTGTTAAAATACCTTCCAAACTTTCAAGGGTAGTTTCTGTCATAACAGAAACTATCCTTCTCTAACTCTAACTTTTGTTCTTCTTTTGTTGCTTTTGTGTTGTGCAGGGACCAAAGATGGCTTCTCTCTTTCTTGGGATATACAAAGTCCCGGTTGCTTGCTTATCTTTATCAAGTCACCCACCCCATGTGGGTTTGCAGAGGTTGAGTGTTCCCCTTATCAAAGATGTTGAGTGTTCCCCTTTCCATGGTGGCTGTCTCTTCATCTCTGCCTATATAAACCCTCTCTTAGGTTTGTGTTATGCAACCTTTCAAGTTAATCGATGTCTACTCTTTACAAAGTGTAGTCTAGTGTTCTTGTTTGGTTCTTGCAAGACTGATCTCATAGATCAGCTTGGTGTTTAATTGTTATCATTCTGCTGTTTCAAGCATTGTTGTTGTTTAATCTGATTGACTCACTTTAGAGTTCAATCTTGTTGTGTAACATGTATTGCTGCTGGTTTAATAAATTGAATCAAGGGGAGGTTGGTTGGATTCATATCCGTGTGTTCTTTACCATTTTTTACAGTAACTGTAAATTACTAAACATGTAACGAGTTCCAAATCTACAATGTGGCTTGTGACTGAGCTGATACTTACCTACAGTCAGTATCCAACTGGTAGTCTGCTACCGGGTATATTTGATTCTGATCTCGCATCTGTAGTTATTAGAGAACTGATCTCGGTTCAAACTTTTTCCATATGTTGGTTTAATTCTTTATTTGGGGAAACGTATGATCTTCAAACTTGCTGTTATATATACTTCAAACTCTTAAACCTCGAGTTTGTAATTGTTTTGGGATAGCCATTAGAACTGGTTTGTAACCGGTTTTTCCAAACCGGTTTGGAAAAACCGGTTCCAACGGTAATGTTCTCTTTTCTATACAGTAGGCATGATAGATCTGTTGGGGGTCATTTGTTATTAAACCATCACAATAACTTTGATAACCTACCTCAACTACCTTCTTATCTTATTAAACCATCACAATCTTCATTGTTTGATTCAAGTAACTTGCTAATAAACACCATGCAAAACACGATCATGTTGCCTTCTTCTAGTCCCATTAACCAGTCTTTGTTGTTTCATAACCCTAAATCCATGCAAAACATTTGTTCCCCAAATGGGTTTGGTGTGATGGGACAGAATCAAACCCGGAATCGATCGAATGCATGCCCACTGTTAAGAAACTGCACCGGTTTTTTGGAACTGGTTCGACCGGTTTTCCAAGGAACCGGTTTTAAAACCGAACCGGAACCGCTTATACGCCCGGTTTTTTATACCCCGGATCCCAAAAAACCGAACCGGTTTTACCGGAACCGGTTCGTTGACTTTGACCAGGAACCGGAACCGGTTTTTGAAAAAACCGGATGTTGGCCACCTCTAGCGCTCACTAGACACTATATGTAAGACATTTCCCACACCTTTCCGATGGTTTTAGGTCCGAGGTTCACATTCGGATTCGTTTTATATGCATCCAGCAAGTAGTATGAACCATACTTGAAACACTAATGACCCAAAGCATTGGTGTAAAAGGCACATCACATTGCTCAAGTTAAAGATTCGTAACCGGGCAAGGTTTTTTTGTGTAGGTTATTTGAGAGCGGAAAGTCTTTGACTCATATGTATGTGAACAAATTCAGTATATCGTTTCGAACCATTTTCATTGCCACCAAAAGATATTTATCTAGCGATGTTGGAAATTGATAACTCTTGTGAGAACATCATAGTGTTTGACCACTACACCACCTTAAGGATTGATTTGTATAATGTTGAATTTCAGTTTTATTTCTTGATATTCTTAAACATATTTATCATTAATACTTGCCTTTTTGCATATGTTTTACTTTTTTTGGCAAAAGTAAACATGGATTAAACATTTATTATACAATTGAACCAACAATAAGTTGGAATAAACAAAAGCAAATTGATCTTGCTCTTACATGAAAGAACTTGTAGATGTGTTATATTCTGATTTGGGCTATTTGAAATGTGAACACTTAGAACATACATTGGTATGTGCTTATTCACATACCTTTTATTTACCAAATTAAGACCAAAACGACCAAAAACTAACCAAAATGCCAAAGATATGTGTGTTTTTGTGTTTGTTTATGTGCAGGTACGGATATTTAAGAATATGGACAAAATCGAGCAAAAACCGGGAAACCGAGCATGAGATTTGGAATGAGTATCAAAAGCCGAAGCCGGGGAAGTAATTATGCTTAAAAAGTCAAAGTCAACCCTGAAGAATCATCAAATGACAAGTCAAGCCCTTGGATTTATTTCAGAAGAATGGCAGAAAAAGACCCTAGAGTTTCAGATTTTACGACTTTGGTCCTTGCATTCTTGTTAAAACCAAAAGTTAAATAAACCACACCTTATCCGGATTTATATTACAATCCAAATCCAATCCATTAAACACAAAATCAACAAACCAAGCCCACCTCTAATATTGTACCCAGCCCAGCCTACTACCAAACCCGATCCACCCACTAAACTTTTACCCTGGGTCAAACTAGTCAAATAAAAAAAAAATAAACACGCACAAAAACCCGCCCTTGTGTTCTTCCCTCTTTTACCACTATGAACCCTAGTTACTGTTCCGACCCTTAATTACCGCAATTAAGGGTAGAATAGTCCTTGCACGCGAATCTAGGAGCGTCCTGACACACAAGGGAATGAGTACGTGGCAGAATGGAGCCTTCCTATTGGTTGGGAGTGCGTGGCAGATTCAATCCAAGGGCCAGAAACGATTTGGTGATATCAAAAGATGATCTGAGGGTTGAGATGGTATCAAAGAAGCACAAATATCACTCAGATCAGTGACATGGCATCTCACGAGTTGGCTATAAATAGAGCCCTTTCATTCACGATTTTAGGGTGTTAGGTTATTAGGTTTAGGAGTAGATTAATGTAGTTTTTTATTACTGCTTATTGTATTTTTTTTTATCATTTTTAGTTTCAAAATTATTGTATTCATCAATTTCAGTTTTAATAGAAGTCAACGTTTGGTCAAACAGCTTATTTGTTTATGGTAAGTGCTTATTTTTGAATTAACTGCTTATTTAGATGTTGTTTTTGATGTTTGATATTAAGATGTTGATTAGTGTTCAGTTGTTTCTAAATTCCTTCATAAAAGCTTAAAGTCAAAGTTAAAGTCAAAATCAGCATAAGCTGCTTTAACAGCTTATTTTCTTTTGAAAATTTCTTTTCAGGTTTAAATAAGATAGGTTAATCACTATAGTTCTGTCTTATAGCTTTTCATTTGATAATCTCAAATCAGATCAGTTAAGGGCTGTTTGGTTAAAGATGTTTCATGGGTCATTATGGGTTAAAATCTGAGTAGCATTGTACATTTACCATATTGTGATTGTGAATCTAGCTTAAACTAGGTTATAGCAGTAGGTCATCAATAGGATTTAAGTGGACTTGAGGAATTTTTAGGTTTTGGAAATGGTTGGTTCACTAATAGCCTTTGAACTGTCAGCATAAGCTGAGCTTATTTGGAACCTGATTTTGGCAATTCTGAGTTGTTTTTATGTATTAAAGTAGGTTTCTAAGAGCTGGTTTTCTGTGGTCAAGGTTTGCATGAGTTTTGCGCCAAATTAAGAAAACTGCTGTCACAGATTGTTGGGTGCAGAAACTGGTGAATAGCTGCTGATCTAGGTACAATGGTAGCTTATTCAGTTAATCCTAGGACTTGATCTTTGGTTTGTAGGTAGTTAGTATAGCAAGCATTAAGTTTATTATCTGGGATCCAAGTTTGGTGCTTATTAGATTGCTTATTGATAGTCTGCAAATAAGCCCCTTAAAGTAACCTTAACCTGCTTCAGTTTATTAGTTTCCATCACCATCTGTTTTGGGGTTGAATTAGAGTAGCATTTGAAGTCAAAATTTGGGTATAACTGGAAGGATAGTAGTATGATCCATGAACTTCAAGCTTCTGCTTCTGGTTTTCACAGATTAGCTCTGGTTAGCTTATAATTAAGCTGCAAAATAGCTTGTTTGGTCACTGCTACTACATTTGAGTTGCTACTGTGCAGAAGCTTTACTGCTTATTGCTTTGGCTTATTTGATGTTTCTGAGTTGATTTATGCTTGAAATAGTCCCCTGCATCATTCCTAAGCTTCTGAGAATTTTTGGTTCACTTTTGCTTATTTTTGGCTTATTTCATAGTGCTTATTTACACTGTTCTGCTTATTAGGGTTTAATCAGTTTCTGAATTTATTTTTCTTAGATTAGAAATTTAATTTTAGATTTACTCAAATTTTTCCAGATTTTTCCAAACTGTTTTACTATTTTTAAATCATTTAAATCATTTAAATTAGTTTTTAATTCATAAAAAAATTATTAAAAAGTCAAAAAAATATTTTTCTTTTTCCAAAAATTTTCTTTTATCAGTTTTAATATAGGAAAATTATTTTTATATTTTTAGGTTTTAAATTTTAGAAAATCACTTTTTATTTACGTTTTTAAAATTCGTCGCGTACGTTTTAAATTCGATTTTAAGTTTTTAATATTACATGCTTAGCTTAATTGTACCTTTAGTCTAATTAGTTGTTTTCAATTAATATTTTATTATTCGTAGTATAAAATCACAAATCATCACTCTTTCACTCACATTCACCACACAATTCGACACCGAAACAAAAACTCAAATTCGACCTTCGTTGGGACACGACCCGGGGAAAACGCATCCGTTGCGTTTTTACTTGGAAATATAAAAATACTAAATCAAAAAATGGCGCCGCTGCCGGGGAAGGCTTGAAAAGAGTTGGAGTTTCGCCGTAGAATCGTGTTTTGAAGACCCTTCCTCAGAAGTTACTCGTTTTTATAAAAATAAGAAAAATACAAAAAGAAAATAAATAAAACACTTTTCCTAAAGTGTTTTCAAAAATACCAAAAATAATATATCCTCGCTCTCGAGAGGGCGTTGTAAACCATTCCGAATAAACAACAAAAGAGATCGTGAAGTTAAACGTTTCTCGGATTATTTCTTTACTACAACCTATACACGGGGTTTAAGGAGGTCTTGACATTAAATTGCAGACCGAAAAGAGATCCATTCTTCTCTTCCGCCACGCTGCGCGTAGTTTTGAAAGAAACGAGTACGGTTGATCGAACGATCACCAAAAATATAATAATTCTAATTTTTCCTATATAAAAATCCAAAAAGATTTTATTTTCAAAATTATTTTCCTTTTTCTTTTGTGATTTTTTATGTTTTTAAAATTAAAAAAACCCAAAAATAATCTTCTTTATCCTCTTATCTGTTTAATTCTACCCCTCTTATCCCTCTATATTGTTTAATTCTTATGGCGGACATGCGTTCTATGGAGGAATTACTTCGCATACCTATCGTACGATTTGAAAAGGCCATCGTTATTCCACCAATTCCTGCGGATGAATATGAAATAAACGTCGAGTTACTTAATTTCATAAATCCTTTCTATGGTTTTGAAAATGATGATCCTTATTCACACATCAGCAGATTTGTTCTAATAACTGAAACTTTCAAAATACATCAAGTGCCTGATGATGCGGTGAAGTTAATCTTGTTTCCGTTAACACTTAAAGGAGCAGCCAGGAAATGGCTTGATTATGAACCTCCTAACTCCATCACCACTTGGAATGATCTTGCATCAAAGTTCTTAAATCGATTTTATCCTCATTCCAAAACAGTCGAGCTCAGAAAAGAAATCATGAATTTTCAACAATGTTTTAATGAAACTTTTGCCGAGGCTTGGGAGAGATTCAAAGATTTAAAATGGAAATGCCCACATCACGGTTTTTTGGAATTGCAACAAGTTGATATATTCTATAATGCTTTAACTCAATCGGATCAAGATTCGTTTAATACAGCCGCCGGTGGCAATATCTATTGTCGAACTCCGAAGGACCTCATGACGATTATCGAAAATAAATCGAAAGTTCGCACTGCACAAAACAAACCGGTAGTAAGTTCCCAATTTCGCAATGAAGAATCAATTGGAGAATTCCTAGCCGAAGAGCAAGCAGCTAAAGTGAGTGCCCAATTTTGCAAGACTTTCGTTCACATTGACGATGATGATGAGGATTCTATCCAAATGAAGGAGAATTATGAGAATTCGTCAGCTGCAATCCCACCCGTCTTACCGACGATGGACTCAGAGGACTCTCTCATAATGGGGGACGAGCATCTCAGCACTATTCCGGCAACGGAATCGGACAAAGTAATAAAGTCTAGTGTTGAGGACCTTGTCCCAATCCAAAGTGAGTCTGAGGGTATTTCCGTCAAAATATGTGATTTGCCTCCTCTCGATAATTTTGAGACTTCTTTCGATGATTATACTTCGAGTGATGACGATTCTTATGGAGACATCGATTATGTTGAGGCATCACTCCCCATTTTGAGCTCGTTGATGGAGAGATTGACACTGATATTCTTCTGACGATCAAGGATAATATACTTCGTGAGAAATTATTGAATATCAATCTTCTCATTTCTAAGATCGAATCATTGAATGACAATCCAACTCCATCTACTGATTCTATGCTCAATTCTCCCTCCTTATCTCCTATCCCCGTTGAGGATAGTGACTTTTCCTCGGTTAAATTTTCGAGTGGCAATCCCACTCCCACTTCTGATCCAGTCATTTCTGACTCTTCCCCTTCTCTCACACCGGTTGAGGGAAGTGATTTCACTTTGGAAGAGATCGAGGTTTTTGTTGAGAATAATTCAATTTCATCGGAAATTGAGCCGGGGGGAGAAGAGAGGAGTAGTGGCAGTACCACTTCTCATATCTCTTTTCCCAAGCATGATTCGTTTATCTTTGAGGAGTTCTCCGATGAACTCACTCACATCCTATCTCCTCCGGAATATGATCATTTTTACTTTGATCTTGAGGAAGATATTAGTCTGGGGGGAGGTGTACTTTCTCATAAGTATTTACCCATTGAAGATTTCATCCCGAACATGCAAAAATGCTTTTTAAAAGACAAAGAAAAAGTAAAGACTACAAATGAGTAAAATATGGATATATTATCACGTTTACCATTTTTGCAAAAAAAATTTAATTGATGCAACTTTGTGTGACCCAATGTTCTGATTGCTTGTGTGAAAGATACACGCCAATATTTATGTCACAAGACTTTATTACTATCTAACTTCTGTATCTTCTTGACCAAAATTTATGGCAATCTCATTAAATATACTTTTCACGTACCTTTTCTTTTATAAAATGCTAGTGACTTTTTTTGGTCTTAGTCATAACACACAAAACAATTTCCTCTTGAACTCATACAAAACTTGTTACACTAGGTTAGTTTTTAATCTCAGTTTACTCTCTTATTCTTAAAGTTTTCGCTTGTTTCAGTTTGGTTTATTTTGTGTTAAAAAAAAGTTTGGTTTATTTTTTTGTAGATCTTTTGAGATTATTGTTGAAACTATATCATATATTGCCTTTTTCAGTGCAATATGTCCAATCATTGACGTAGCCGAAGAATAGCTCTCTTTAAACCCCAACAATTCTGCATTTTTGAAGTAAACTTCAGATTATTGTTTTGTGCCAAATATGTAAACCTTCTCTTCCTCCTTCTCCTTTTTTTTGGCTTTCTTCCCATGTTCTTTTTTTTTCCTTCTTTATCATACGTTTCACCATACTTTTCACCCGCTTTAGCCCTAAAAAATAAAGATCCGATATACGAATATACAGGTATACTCTTTTTAACAGCTTAATGCGAAAATACTCCTCCTCTTGAGGCGCATTATGAGCACACTCGATTATCTGACCTACCAATAATGTGCCTCAAGAGGAAGAGTATTTTCGCATTAAGCTGGTAAAAAGAGTATACGTGTATCTTCGTATATCGGATCTTTATCCTTTAGGGTTGAAGCGGCTGAAAAGTATGGTGAAACATATGATAAAGAAGAAAAGAAAAAAAAAGAATAGGGGAAGAAGGCGAAAAAAAGGAGGAGAAGGTTTACTGTTCGTGTAGGTGTCCGAACAACCCATACCGGACAAAGATGATCCGGACGGATCCCACTTGGGCCGTCCGGTCCGGATTATTATAGTACAAATAAATAAACTCAAACAAGGACAGAAGATTTCTTGGGAAAGACCAAGATATGCACAGTACCCTAAATCCCAGATTTCACGGGACGAGTCTGACGGACACGCCGTCCCGGGTTTTAAGGGAAAGTACTCCAAGTACATGAACAGTGCCTATAGGCCACTGTGCATAGGGCAGCCCCATGCCTTCAAGAACAGTAAGTACATAGCATTGGGGTACTATAAATACCCCCAACACATTCAATGCACAGGTTAACTTCGAACGATCCACATTTATTACTCTCACACACTACATTTATTACTCTCACACACTACATTTATTGCTCCTACCGGACGAATACTCATTCTTGCGCCGGAGCTAGGTCTTGGGATAAAACCCAAGGCGAGGCTAACGTGCACTATCTTTGTTTCAGGTTCACGCTTGGCCCAGAAGAAGCCTTGACGAGCCTGAGGTAACTTTTTACCTCAACAAACTGGCGCCATCTGTGGGACCCAAGTTCAATCTACCAACAAGCACAGAATGAGCGGTCCCAACCCTATCACCCCTCCTCCCAACCGTTCTGGAGGAGGTCAAGCTTCCGGGGCGGAAGGACCGTCCGGAGGAGACGGACCCGTCCCCCCGGACACACGGGCCATCATAGAAGGCCACATGTCAGCCCTTAAAGAATTACTGAAACAACAAGCCAACCGCGATTTAATAAAGCCAATGCTCCTAAACTTTGAAGATGACTTAACGGACGAGGAAGAAGAAAATGTCGCAGGAAAGACAAACGATGAAAGGAAGGCAGCGGCGATTGTCGACCTGAGCAAGCCTCACAAGGAGATGATAAAGTGTCCATTCACTAGGAGGATTATTGAATTCTCCGCCCCGAAACACAAGATACCGACGAACCTCAAACTGTACGATGGGACGACCGACCCGGACGACCATATCAACCGTTTCACGGGAGTAGGAAACCATGAAGAATGGCCAATGCCTGTATGGTGTCGAATGTTCCAACAAACCCTGGATGGAAAGGCCAGGGGATGGTTTGATAAGTTGCCAACCGAGAGTGTAGACAGTTGGGACGACCTTCAAAGAAAGTTCGTGAACAGGTTCAGCATACTGAGGGCTTGCATCAAGGACCTCACTGAAATTAACAAAATTCATAGGAGAGCCAACGAAAGTCTCCCGGATTTCAAAGAACGATGGGTAAGTGAGGCCAACTATTTTCCAGACGCTCCAGAGATAATGCGGATCTCCTCTTTTATGAACGGCCACCACTGTCCGGAACTAGCTAAGAAATTCTCCGATAAAATCCCTAGGACGGTCGACGAGATCCTGGAAAGATTTGAAGATTTTATCCGGTCGGAAGAAGCTTTCCGGAACACCGAGCTACCAAAAGGAGAATACACCCGGAGGGACGCAGGAGGATCCCAGCCATTGAGAAATGAACGACCTCACAAAAGCTTCGAAGATAAACGAGGTTGGGGACCAAAACCTCCTTTCCGGTCTAAGGACCGTCACTCTCCATACGTTGCCCCGAGGCAAGAGCCCATTCGGAACCCTAGGTATGGATTCAAAGACGATAGGAACAGACTGACGTTGGAGTCATTGAAACGTACCCCTAAGGAAATTTTGGCTACCGAACACCACCTTCAGTTACCACAGCCACCCCCGTTGCCCGGCACTCCGAGGAAGGAAAACCTTGACCGATACTGTGATTACCATAGAGAAAAGGGACACTACACCAACGATTGCTATCAGCTAAAAAAGCAATTGGAGCTCGCCCTGGAGTCCGGTAAGTTAAGCCACCTGGTCAAAGACGTGAGGCAAATGGGTAAGGCTCATCAGAAAAAGGACGGTCCGCAGAAAGGAAAGATCATCAACATGGTTAGTTGCCAAGAAGAGAGTCGGAAAAGAAAGATGATGACCACCACAGAAAGCTGGATGAATGTGCCTATAACTTTTCCACCAGTACCAACGGACGACCTGTCCGAAGAAGTCATTGTGGTAGAAGCAGAAATCGTCGGGTATCTGGTAAGGAGAGTCCACATAGACGAAGGGGCCTAGTGTGAAATTATGTTCAAGCATTGTTTCGATAACCTGCATCCGACCATCAGGGCAAAGATAGTGGAAACGGCGACAACTTTGGCGGGTTTCTCAGGGGAGAAAGTAAAACCATTGGGGAAAATAGAACTGGATGTGTGCTTCGGAAGTGACGGTTTGTGCAGTCGTACGACCATGAAGTTCGTCGTGGCGGAGGCATCTTCACCTTTCAACATAATAATAGGAAGATCAGGACTAAAAAAACTGCGAGCCATCCCTTCGACCATCCATTCAATGATGAAATTCCCAACTCCCAGGGGAATAGCAACACTTGTCACGCAAACAGCCTTAGTATTTGAATGCCGGGGTTTGATAAAAAGAGAATGGTTGAGGAGGAAGTCAAGAAAGAGGAACAGAAAGAGGTCGGCCTGACCGAGGAGGTTATGGTAAACCCGGCTTACCCTGATCAACTTGTAACAATAGGGCGAAACCTATCAGCGTCCGACTTAGAAAGTCTAAAAATCCTTCTCAAACGGAATTCAGACGTCTTCGCGTGGGAACCGGCAGATATGACGGGGGTTCCCAAGCGAATCATAGAACACACTCTAAATGCTAACCCATCAGTTACTCCCATCAGCCAAAAGAAGAGGCCTCTCTCAGCCGAAAAAAGCCAAGCGGTAACGAAAGAAGTGGCCGAAGGTTGAAAGCAGGAATAGTAAGACCAGTCAAATATCCAACCTGGATATCCAACCCGGTAATAGTAAAGAAGGGGGATGGGAGTTGGAGGATGTGCATCGACTTCAAAAACATCAACTCTGCGTGCCCAAAAGATTACTATCCTCTACCGGAAATCGACCTGAAGGTAGAATCCATAATAGACTCCAAGTACAAGTGCTTCCTAGACGCATACAAAGGATACCACCAAGTGCAAATGGCCGAGGAAGACGAAGAAAAAACGGCTTTCTACACAGACCAAGGAACTTTCTGTTATACTAAAATGCCGTTCGGCTTGAAGAACGCTGGAGCCACATACCAGCGTCTGGTGGATTCGGCTTTTCAATCTCAAATCGGCCGGAACCTAGAAGCATACGTTGATGACATGGTAATCAAGAGTTCAACGGAGAAAGCACTATTGGCTGACATAGCTGAGACGTTCAACAACCTCAGAAGAATAAACATGAAGCTCAATCCCAAAAAATGTTCGTTCGGCGTGGAGGAAGGAAAGTTCCTAGGATACATGGTGACATCCGAAGGTATACGGACAAACCCGGCAAAGACAAAGGCCATCTCAGATATGCAGTCCCCCAAGACGCTGCGGGAAATGCAGAGCTTGTCATGAAAACTGGCCGCCCTGAACCGATTCCTGGCTAAATCAGCTGAAAGGGCCCTACCTTTCTTTGAAACCCTAAAAAATATCACAAAGGCCAACAAGGACGAATATCGTTGGTCAGAGGATGCAGAAAAGGCCTTCCAAGAACTTAAAAGAGTCATTGTCGACCTTCCGTCCTTGGCCTCCCCAAAGCCAAAAGAGCCATTGTGCGTTTATCTAGCTACATCAAAAGAGGCAGTCAGCGCCGTCTTACTAGTTGAACGGAATGGAAAGCAGCTCCCGGTACATTATGTCAGCAGGACACTACATGAAGCCGAATGTAACTACGCTCCGCTTGAGAAGCTGGCCTTATCACTACTCCACACGTCCAGAAGGCTTAGGAGATACTTCGAAGCACACCCCATTAAAGTAATTACCGACCAGCCGATCAAGCAAATCCTGAACAAGGGGAAGCTTCTGGGAGATTGGCCAAATATTCAGTCGAGTTGGGGACGTATGACATAACATACGAACCTAGGAGCGCGGTCAAGGGTCAAATCTTAGCAGATTTTAAAAACGAGGTCCCGGTAGACAAAAATGGGAGGATGAAGAAGCAAGTTACAGCCGAAAAGAGTCCGGATGAAGTGGCCGAATGGACCCTCTATACGGACGGGGCGTCAGGGAAGAACGGATCAGGAGTAGGACTGGTCCTGATAAACCCATCAAAGACCGAATACACATATGCCCTCAGGTTAAATTTCCAAAGCACAAACAACCAAGCGGAGTACGAGGCATTACTTGCCGGGCTGAGAATGGCGAAAGAAATGAACGTGTCAGCACTTTCTGTAAAGGTTGACTCCCAGCTGGTCGCCCGGCAAATCAATGGCGAATTCGTTGCCTGCAGTGAAAACATGATCAAGTATTTAGCCAAAGCAAAAAACAACATAAGCCACTTTCAGAAGTTCCGGATAGAGAATATCCCTCGCAACCAAAACCAGAAAGCAGACATCCTCAGCAAGTTAGCTTCGGTCACATTCAACCACCTCACTAAGGAGATTCTAGTCGAAGTACTAAGCACACCGTCCGTCGAAATGGCCGAGATCAATACAATAGTCGAAGAAGAGGGAGACAACTGGATGACACCAATAGTAAGATGTCTTGAGGAGGGAAAATGGCCGGAGGAAAAAAATGAGGCTAGGGTCCTCTGCATGAAAATCAGGCAGTACGTCGTGGAAGGGGGAATACTCTTTAAGAAGTCTTACTTAATGCCCATGCTGCGATGCGTAGGCCCCTTACAAGCAAACTATGTCATTCGGGAGCTACACATGGGAGCGTGCGGAATGCACTCCGGACCGCGGTCGATAGTAGCAAAGGCGATCCGGCAGGGGTACTACTGGCCCACTATGCATCGAGACGCGAGAGATGAAATACAAAAATGTGACTCTTGACAGATACACTCCCCGGTGCCTAAACTGCCTAAGAATCTTATGACATCCATCATGGCGCCCTGGCCATTTTACCAGTGGGGAATGGACGTCCTTCGCCCTCTCCCGGCCGCACCAGGGAAGGTTTAATACGTCATAGTAGCAATAGACTACTTTACCAAGTGGATTGAAGCAAAATCTCTGGCCAGAACCACAGGGAAAGAAGTAATTAAGTTTGTATGGGACAACATAGTGTGCCAATACGGTCTTCCATCCGTCATTTTCACGGACAACGGGACGAACTTTGTCAAAGACCCGTTCAAAACTTGGTGTCAAAAATTAAAAATAACACAGATCAATACAGCGGTGGCACATGCGCAAGCTAACGGACTGGTGGAAGGGGCAAACAAGAGTTTAATGAAGGGTATTAAGACACGCTTGGGAAGGGAACGTGCTGGATGGGTTGACGAACTTCCCAATGTCCTTTGGGCTCACCGAACATCCCTGAAAACGAGCAACGGCGAGACATCATTCAGCCTCACATATGGAAGCGAAGCAGTAATCCCTGCGGAAATCGGAATGCCGACTCACGGAACCATGATGGTCCAAGAAGGAATGAATGAAGACGAAATGCGTCTAAATTTGGACATATTGCAAGAAAGACGGGAGGCAGCGGCCATAAGAGAAGCAAAGTACAAGTCTAAAGTGGAGCAATACTATAACAAGAGAGTTCGGACAACGTCTTTTAAAGTCGGAGAGTTCGTTTACCGGAAGAATGAAGCCAGTAGGGTCAAAAAATTGGGTAAATTGGGACCCACTTGGGAAGGACCATACCAAGTAATAGAAGCTTTTCAAAACGGCTCTTACAAGCTCATGACAATGGACGATAAGGAAGTTCTATGCACTTGGAACGCAATGAACCTAAGACGATGCTATATGTAAACGAATGTAATCTTAACCGAATGTTTGAATTATATGAAATGAAACATGAGCTGTACTCCAAGTTAGAGTAATAGCAATTTTCCAGACATAATCTATTTAGTGACTCCGACGGACGGTTAGCTACCTCCGATCGATTGTGTAGTCAGTGTTTATTATTAACCTAGGTGCTATTCACCAGACGGTTATAAACCCCAAAAAGTGCTATTCACACGGGAAGAACCTAGGTGTTATTCACCGGACGGTTATAAACCCCAAAAGTGCTATTCACACGGGAAGAACCTAGGTGCTATTCACCGGACGGTTATAAACCCCAAAAGTGCTATTCGCACGGGAAGAACCTAGGTGCTATTCACCGAACGGTTATAATCCCCAAAGTGCTATTCACGAGGGAAAAGCCCGGGCACCACTCACCAAATGGCTCCAGCCAATGACGCATCACAAGCAAGATCAATTAATTAAAGGGTTTTACTTATCACACAAACACACATGCATAATAAAAGTAGATATACAAGAAAACGGCTGATACAAAATTTTCGACAGTCCAGCAAAAGACGGACGAATAATGTTGTTTGTTACTTGATAAAATCACAAAATAATATTACTCGTTTCATACAGACATCCAACGTAAACATACACTAAGTTATTACAAAGTCAAGGCTGCGCGGAGCCGGAACCCCCTTGACCGGGAGTCGGAGGAGTCTCGTCCGGAAGCAAGTTTTGTAATTCTGCTGGGGTCTTCAGGTAAGCATGGGAAATTTTGTCAACATAGGAGTACCACTTGTCAAACAAAGCATCATATACCGAGTTAAGCTTGCTCCCAGCTTCCAGATCAAAATCAGATGAAGCGTCAAGAATAGCTTTAACGGCTTCAGGAGAACGACCCTCTTGTACCCCCTTCAGCCACCCAGCGGCGATAGCCGTGTTAAACGGACCAGCCAAACTCTTTTTATACTCCTCACTTTGGAGTAGCCGCCTGAAAAAGGTAGGAAATTAGTCACGGATCAAACGATGCTTAGCAACCTCTGATTGCCCACACTCCACAGCAAAATTTTCCCTCTCTTTAGCCAGCTTCCGGCACTCAGCCTCTGACCCAGCAAGTTTAGCCTCCAAATACCTAATCTTTATGGCCTGTTTGACCCCAACGGTAACCAAGCTCAACCTCTTTTGTTCAGCCCCGCAGCTCTGGAAAGTGCAGCGTCCCTCTCGGCTCTGGCTCCCAACAGTTCACTTTTACACTCCTTGAAACGGAGCTCCACGTCTTTGCAAGACTCATGTTTATGAGAGAGATCTGCAAATCGCTCAGACATCTCCTCAAAACGCAACAAAACATTGGTTTGAGTCTGCATGCACAACCCAAGAGAACGCCAAGACCGTTTAACAGCTGCTTCATCGGACATCCCATCAGTGTAAAACTCATAGTCAGCCGGAGTAAACAAATTCTTTAGCATATCCCTATAGTTGGCAGCATTGTTCATCCGGGAGCTATCAGTGAGTCCCCACTGAGGAGTAAAAACTTGATCCCCAAAACGACCACCGGAGGTACCTAGGGAATTGAAAGAGTAAAACACACAAGGAAAAATATATATAAAAAGAGAAGAGAAACAAAAGCTCCTGATCGCTCACCCTCCCCTACGTCCACATGACCGGAAGAGAAAGCAACAAACTGTTCTTGACCTCCAGAAGCATGAGCTGCAAGAACAACAGAGATTTTAGAACCAACACTACAAGTACATGAAAAAAAAAAATAATAATAATAAAAAAAAAAAAAAAAAAAAAAAAAAAAAAAAAAAAAAAAAAACCTAAGGTAACACGGGACGAACCAGAATGGGCGGCCGAAGGACTCGGTGGCTGAACAACAGTGTTCCTTTCCTCATCGCCAGCATGCTCCATAGAGGGAGATCGTCGGCTGTTCGGAGGAGATTCAAACTCGTCACTATGCTGGCGAAGGGAGTTCAACCCCTCATTTTCCTGTTCCTCCGAATGAGAGGAGTCGGACTGGACAACAACAATGGCCGGAACAAACTGATGGATAGGATTGGGAGAAGAAACATGAGTAGAACTCAACTCATGGTCGGAGGGCTTCTCAACGTTCCTCCTTTTCTTGGACGCACAGGATCCCCCAGCAGCAGCACGCCGTTTCTTAGTATGACCTTCACCTTCCGCCGTCGCCTTGGCAAGCGCTTTTGGGCTTCTTTTCACTGCCTAGCGGCAACCACCTCCAGATTAGGTGCTTCCACTGCTTGCATATACTTTGTTTTGGCTGATACGGCCTCAAGACTTTCGGCCGGGTGGGTAGTATGAGTAACATGGGTTTCCCCTTCGGCCAAAGGTAGCCCAGCAGAGACCTTACAGCCGACAAAAGAGGGAAAACGAAGAAACTCGGACATGCTGACAACTACAAAAAAAAACAACAGAAGAAAAGTGTAAGACAAAAGGAGTTAGAAGTAAAAGTAGACGAACAAAATGCACTAAGGGTCATATTACCATTTCCCCCCGGACCCTTCAAGACTGGATGATGTCCGGCGTATTTCCAGACGGAGCTAAGCCCAGCAGCGTCATCACGAAGCCTTGCAACTGCATCCTCATCATAAGACCCGGCGGTAGGAGGAGGATCAGAAATGTTGGAATCTAAATGACGCCAGGGCATGGCGATGGGAATGGCCCTCCGATCAACCAAAAAGACCTGATTCTTCCAATTTTTAAGGCTAGACTGAATCTCTTTAAAACAAGGCTTGTATGTCCTGCCCGTCCGAGCCTGTAAAGAAAACCAATGCCCCTGTTTGCAAAGCTTGTAAAAGACTCGGAACAACAGGACGGTAGGATCTATCTCTAGCGACCGGCAATACATCTCAAACATAGTAGTACGGTTCACGCCAATCGGCACCAACTGCGATATATGAACTCTAAAATACTTCAGAACCCTCAGAAGAAATGTAGAAACCGGAATCCTAAACCCACCTTGTTTAAAAAAGTGAAGATACAAGCCCAGAGCATCGTCCAGAACTTGGAGCATGGTCATCCCCTCCGGAGCGGGCCGTGGATGCAAGTCGAGCGGAATACCATAAACGTGGGCAGCCCAACTCACGCTAGCCTCATCCATATCAGATGTATGAATATGCATGTCAAACTTTGGAATATAGGAAGTGCCGCTGGTACCCTCTTGATTATCCGGAGAAAGGTGGTCGCCTGACATGTCTTGAAAGGTCGGGCAGGATGAAAGGAAAAGTCTAAACTAGAAAGTAAGGAAGAAGATAGACGCACCTGAAGATAGGAAGGAAGATCACGGAGCACTCGGAGGAAGACGGTGAAAAGGTAAAGAGGTGGTAAAAAATGGGGATTCACCCCCTATTTATAGGCAAGGGGAGAATAAAGACGAAACGTCAAATCACACCAGACAACGCATCACAACCGTTGAGAGAACTGACCAGGACACGCGTCAATATTCACGAAAATCCAGGCATGACTCATGGCATTCTTCTAACCCCCCGTATTAATTACGTTTGTCCGTCCCATACAGTAACTTTTTTTTCTTCTTTTCATTAATATATTATACCTTTGATTCGGAAACCAAAGGTACAATACTTGGGGGGGGGACATGTTCGTGTAGGTGTCCGAACGACCCATACCGGACAAAGATGATCCGGACGGATCCCACTTGGGCCGTCCGGTCCGGATTATTATAGTAAAAATAAATAAACTCAAACAAGGACAGAAGATTTCTTGGGAAAGACCAAGATATGCACAGTACCCTAAATCCCAGATTTCACGGGACGAGTCTGACGGACACGCCGTCCTGGGTTTTAAGGGAAAGTACTCCAAGTACATGAACAGTGCCTATAGGCCACTGTGCATAGGGCAGCCCCATGCCTTCAGAAACAGTAAGTACATAGCATTGGGGTACTATAAATACCCCAACACATTCAATGCACAGGTTAACTTCGAACGATCCACATTTATTACTCTCACACACTACATTTTATTACTCTCACACACTACATTTATTGCTCCTACCGGACGAATACTCATTCTTGCGCCGGAGCTGGGTCTTGGGATAAAACCCAAGGCGAGGCTAACGTGCACTATCTTTGTTTCAGGTTCACGCTTGGCCCAGAAGAAGCCTTGACGAGCCTGAGGTAACTTTTTACCTCAACATTTACGTATTTGGCAGAAAACAAGATAAACGTGAAGTTTACTTCAAAAATGCAGAATTGTTGGGGTTTAAAGAGAGTTATTCTTCGGCTACATCAATGATTGGACATCTTGCCCTGGAAAAGGTGATATATGATATATTTGAGAAGGTTAAAGGTAATCGAGGTCGGTGTCAAGGGCCAATATTCACCATCGTGCTTATGGGTTGCGACTTGCGAGGCGTCAAGGTTCGAGCTGGTCTACTTTTGTTGTAAAAGCGTGAAAGATGAAGAACGAGAACCTTGGGTCGGCCTACTGGTTCAAGACTGGGAAAATGATAAAGTTGGCTTGAAGAAAAACAAGCGAGAACACTTACACAAAACCTCCTAAGAGACTCAATGAGGAATGAGTTACGCGCCTCAAAGACAACCTCGCCTGAGCTTATGATTATTTTAACTTTCTTACATGTTTTTATTTTATTTTATTTTATATGTTAAGATGGTGTGTTTGTTTTTTCTTATTATTTATTTGAGCACGTTTTATGTTGTTGTCGGAAGAATTAATGTTATCTTCAAATATATTATTCGTTATCCGTTACTTTTTAAATTTTATTTAATAAAATACGTACTTTCAAATATATTATTTGTTATCTTTTTTACATCAAAATAAAGAAAAAGAAAGAACATGAAGAAGACAAAATCCCATGGACATTCCATCTCTTTCATTTGCATAGTTACTCCTAAAACAAAAAAAACCTTAACATTGATTTCGATGTTAAAAGCTAAAACGAGCCACTTTGATCACCTTCCACTTTAGAGCAATAGCCATAGAAATAATAACTATGAACTACTGATCTAAATAGTGAAATAACTACACGTCTGCGCATAACTACTCGACTTTGTGTCATTTGGCATGTGAACCTTGACCCTTCTTGAAACATAAAACTATTTTATCAAAATGTTTGTTGTTTTGGTAAAGCAAGTGCAACATGAACTACTTTCTCCAAATTTGATAAAAACAACTCTGCAAATTAGAAGACCTGCAAGCACATCCTAAACTGCCTATGAAAGGACATAAACCACCGAGATTTGACACAAACAAAACACAAGTAGAATTATGTTTGATTATGTGGCCATAGCCTATAATTGTTTGGTTTGGTTTGAGATGGTTCGTGTAAGTTAAAGTAATGGTTCGTTTTTCACTTGTATTAGGTTGTGTTTGGCGTAGAGCTTATTAAGGCTTATAAGGGTTTGAGCTTATTAAACAAGCTAACTTATAAAAAAAGCTTTATTTGTCACATAGGTATATGAAACTTATTATAAGCCATAAGCCTCCATAAGCCCAAGCTAATTGAAACGGGCTTATGAGGGCTTATAGTTAGTCAAATTACTTAAATACCCTTTAAAATATAATGGATTAATACGTAAAAGTATGAAATATATCTTCCCTAATTTAATTTGATGTATTTTTATGCGATTTTAAATTGGTAAGCTTCAGCTCCAACTAATTCGCCAAATAGTTTTATAAAAATATAAGCCTTCAGCTCAAGCTCCAGCTCCAGCTCCAACCCCAGCCCCAAGAAGGTAGACCCGTATCGTTTCATAGTGAGAAGTTGTATGAAGCTCGTCAAAAGTGGTCAACTTATGAACAAGAGTTATATGAGGTTGTTCAAGCAATGAAGAAGTGAGAGCATCATTTGATTCAACGAGAGTTTGTGGTTTATTCGAATCATCAAGCAATTAAATATTTTCAATCTAAAAGACGTTTGAACAAGATACATGCACGTTGGGTGAGTTTTTTGAAGAAGTTTAATTATGTGATCCAGCATAAGTTAGGTGCTAGTAATAAGGTGGTGGATGCTTTGAGTCGGAAAACCACTCTGCTAGTTACTATTAACAACGAAGTTGTTGGTTTTGAGTCGATAAGGAGTTTGTATGCAAGTGGTGAAGATTTTCGTGATACTTGGGATGAGATTGAGACCAAGCAACCTAGAGGTGATTTCTTGTTCTTGATGGCTATTTATTTAAAGGGAATCGCTTGTGTATCCCTAAGACTTCTCTTATGAGTCAATTGATTAAGGAGTTACATGCAAGAGGTTTAAGTGGTCATTTGGGACGTGACAAGATGCTTTTGTCCACGTAAATGTGTTGTATGTCAAGAAGGCAAGGGCAAAGCACAAAACACGGGTCTTTATATGCCATTTTCCGTACCCCAAGAGTCTTTGACTCCTTGGGTTGATGTTTCTATGGCTTTTATAGTTGGGCTTTCTCGTACTCAACAGGGAGTCGATTATGTGTTTGTTGTTGTTGATAGGTGTAACACTCCCAAAATCGGGTCCAGCGGAAGCATACATGTAACTGGGGTGCTACTCAATTAGTATCACAACACAAGTACAAAGAACGGTTTTCACCTCTTTCATTTAAAATAAAATTTATTATTAAAAAGCATTAAATTTACATTATCCAAAAATATTGCGGAAATAGGCCCATAAAATAAATAAAGCGGTCTCAATTGTTTAACAGAGTCGCCTATGACCATGCCCCTTGCCAAACGCCTCCAGAAGTAAGCTATCGCATTAAACCTGAGAATACATGCTAAAAGGTCAGCTAACGCTGGTGAGTTCATAGGTTTAGACACCAAAACATAACATAACAGTTGACCAAAACGCATAAGTTTGCTATACTAGACTAAGGCACTATCCAACATCTCAACCCACACCGAAGTGTGTCACTAACCAACATAAATTTCTATAGGTGCACACTATAGTACTTAAACCAACAGAAATTCCTATAGGTGCACACTATAGTACTTATCAATCTCACACTAATGCGGTCCCAATCCTGAACAGATGTGGTCCCATATAACCTCTACCCTTAGTCAGCTAACATAGCAACTATTAAGTTAGTTTAAAACAAGCATGTATTCTCCCCCAAAAACAGTTATAAAACCAGTAAAAGTAGGGGCCATGAACTCACCTTAGCCACAGCAACGCAACTATTCATGACTGAAACGACTGGCATCTAGCTAATCACAACGGTATCCAGAAGACGGGTACAACGGTACGGAAACGGCGCAACCTAATACATATATACAATGTGACAAACGGTAATTTTCCCCCTAATATTTTTATAATAAATGTTAATTTATTATTACCTAACTGTTAGATTTAGCATTCATAAGCTTGCATAACTTTTTCGGGAAGCAAACCCACACACTGTAGCATACAGTATCAGAAAAAGTGAATTTTCCACTTCCTGACATTTACATACTCCTACGTAATAAAAACGAGAGGTTATCTCGTTTTTCCTGAAAAATGATACCATACGCGTACCGACACCACATGTGTCGCTCTCGAAGCATTGTGTCGCTCTCACATACCCCTTCCCCAGGGTCAAAGCCGCCTAAAGTTTTGGCTTATGATTTGGAAAGTGGGAACTGGTCAAAAGTGAAGGATTTCGGTAGGAGAACTTT